>PVIY010055579.1:0-13651 GCA_004026745.1 Myrmecophaga tridactyla | reverse complement strand
CTATTTTAACATTTGTTGCCCCTATTATTTATTTTTATCCCATATGTTTCTCTCATCTGTTGACAAGGTAGATAAAAGGAGCATCAGACACAAGGTTTTCACAATCACACAGTCACATTGTGAAAGCTATATCATTATATAATCATCATCAAGAAACATGGCTACTGGAACACAGCTCTACATTTTCAGGCAGTTCCCTCTAGCCTCTCCATTACATCTTGGATAACAAGGCGATATCTACTTAATGCATAAGAATAACCTCCAGGATAACCTCTCGTCTCTGTTTGGAATCTCTTAGCCATTGACACTTTGTCTCATTTCACTCTTGCCCCTTTTGGTCAAGAAGGTTCTCTCAATCCCTTGATGCTGGGTCTCAGCTCATTCTAGAGTTTTTCTCAATCCCTTGATGCTGAATCTCAGCTCATTCTGGGATTTCTGTCCCACGTTGCCAGGAAGATCCACACCCCTGGGAGTCACGTCCCACACAGACGGGGGAGGGTGGTGAGTCTGCTTGCTGTGTTGGCTAGAGAGAGAGGCCACATCTGAGCAAAAAAAGAGGTTCTCTTGGGGGTGACTCTTAGGCTTAATTTTAAGTAGGCTTGGCCTATCCCCTGTGGGGTTAAGTTTCATATGAACAAACCCCAAGACTCGGGGCTCAGCCTATAGCTTTGGTTGTCCACACTGCTTGTGAGAATATCAAGAATTCAACTTGGGGAAGTTGAGTTTTCCCCCGTTCTCACCATTCCCCAAATCTTTATATTTCTATTCAAGAATGAAAAGAGTTCAGTGTCTGCTCATGTTGTGTGACATCACATCTGGGGCCCTGCAAGCCACAAGGCATGGGCAAATCACACAATTATTAGCTTACCAAAAGCATAAGCCCATCATTTAGGTAGAGGAATGTAAAAAAGATCACCCCTTGGGAAACCCGTTTGTCCTTCTTTCTGTGAAGACCTTCAAAGAAACTTCATAATGAAGAAAAAATATGCCTTTCATGATGCAGTTGAAAATAATGGTGTTTTGCAAATTTCAGGAAAGCTTATTATCAGCTGCTCATTTCTCCAATGAGAGGCAGTGGGATGCTATGTTGCTACTAATAGAACACACCCTCCACGCCCTGCCCATCCTCAGAGAATTACTACGGAGTGGTGCACAGGAGCTCTGGGCGCAGCTCAGAGCCAGGCCGCTGGGGTGGAAACCCTGCTCTGCCACCCACCAGCAGGTGCTTCTATTGGCCTGTTTCCTTGTCCACACGATTTAAGTACTTTCATTATATACCTTAAAGTTTTACTTAAAATCTAAATAGGTCAGTACTGCTAGGAGGCTGATAATAGTGCCCGATCAATAAAGCAAGGTTGGCTATTAATATTCACTATCAACACCGTAAACTGCTAAGGGCAGAAGCCCCCTGCATTCCATTCGGTAGCTCCCTGCTCTCTGTGAGCCTTACACTGCACAGGGCAGATGTCCGGTGAAGATTTGTGGACTAAAAGCACTCCGTGAGAACAAAAGAAAACTGATCAGAGGAATTAAGGACTCAGGTCCAAGTCTCCACCCTGTGAAAACCGATTTGACTTAGAGGCTCCATCTTTCTTGGATCTTTTCCACTGAAAGGAAATCCACCGACACGCTGCAGCCAAGACTGGTCAGCAAAGGATACGAAACCACAAAAACCAACACAGGCAACAACTGACTGTCTTTGAATCCCCCTCTCTCCGTTGATTCCTCTGTTCCTTCCCCCCCTCCCCTACACTCTCTCTTCCCCTCTCTCCCACCCTCTTTCTTTCCTCCAACTATATTCATTAAGTATTTACAGTGTTCCAGGCACTCTGCTAAGATATGCCAATTCATTGTTTAATAAAACAGACATTGTCCTGGAACCCGTGAAACTTCCAACCAAGTGGTAAGTGGGATTAAAACATATAGATGTCTACATATACTTGTGCAATGTTCATTGAAATATTACTGGTCAAACATTGTCAGGCCCATTGAAGAATACCCTCTTATTTTATGCTCCCTGAAATGGAATTTAACATAGACCATTCAATTATGTGTGCTCAGAAAACTGAGAGAAAAATCAGACTTACCTGTGACTCCCTTAACACCCCTTTAAAACTAGGCCTTGGCCTATATGACCCCATGGAAACTAGCTAAACTCAAATGCAAGGAGGAAAAAGAAAATTAATTCTCGGCTATTGGATTTCAAAGAGTCTAAGTCCTTGAGCTTGAAGCTTGCCTTGGGGAACTTTGGAAGGGTTATTTGATTATTGCCTGTTGCATTCTGATTTACAACCGATTTCTTGATAAGGTTCAGTTCCACTGGACACTGTCATCTCCATTCTCCGCGTAGGAAATCAAGGCATCCAGAGTTAACATAGGCCAAATGCCCAAAGGTCAAGTAGCTAGAAGGTGGGGAAGCCACATTTGAACCAATGTCTAAAAAACGCTGCTTCCCAAATGTCTTTCTCTACAGCGAGGTGAAATTGGCCCTCCCCCCATGCCCAGAAACTCTGCAGAACGTGCTCCCATCTTCCAGGGCTCCTCCTATGGCCTCGCGCAGAGCAGTGTTCTCCATCAGAGAGGACAGAGGCAGGCCCGTCGTCTGCTGCCCAGTGTGGACAGATCACAGAGGAGAGACTACCTACTTTCCTCCTACCTCAACCACTGAAAGCCAGCAGCACAGGACTCCCTCGGCACCAATGTCACCAAGACGAGAGGGCCAGGGGCTGCCGTCGATGGCATTTTACGGGCTCTGTAGAGCAGGGTCCATGGGCAGCCAGCCCCGGGGCACGCGGCCACGCGGAAACGTGCGCCTACCCAAATGCCTCACGGGCCGCTGGGGTCCAGTTTCCTAATGCGATTGCACATCCATAAATGCTGGCCAGGAGTTCAAGGGAATAAACCAAATCACTCAGGTGTGCGCACGTACACACACACACACACACACGTGTGCCAGTCTGGCTTGCAGCTGTTTACATAACTTTGACCTTTGTTATAGAAAATATGCATCACTTGCTGCCATCAAACATCACATAAGCCTTTCAGGCAGCTTCACTGAACAAGCGACACGTGCGAAGCCCAAAACTGATAAAGATGTCCCCGGCTTTTCCACACATACACTGCCTTTAAGCTGTATTTCCCAAACCCGCCATATGTGAAGGTGTTGTATTTGCTTATTTATTTTAGACCTGAATACAGAACTTTCCATTTACATTTTTATAACCTTGCTTGATTAGGCTCAAAATACCTATCAAAATTTTTTACCACCCTGCATTCCCCTGTTCCTGCTGATTTTGGATTCCAGCAAACACTTCATTCCATTGTCTAAGGTTGGTGCAATTCTGGGAAACAAAGAAGCTACCTAATGTTGGTTTTGGATTTCCACAATGTAAATTTCCCTACAACGCACGCTCCCTGTCTTAGGTAAAGAGAGGTCCCCGGGCGGAGCACCCCACCATGCCTGCACGTTCTGCAGTCCACAGGCTCTTTATGGCCTCCGTGTGTCCACCTGCACTCAGTTCTCTGCGCCCTCGGGGACTGAGGGTGTCGCAGGCTGGGCTGAAGACACAGAATTCTCCTGAGTGCTCTGCCCCTCTGAAGCTGATGTTGCCGCGAAGAATGCAACTCCCAGGTGGGGGACTCGGGGTCCACCTCAGAGGTTATAATGTACTCTGTGGATAGACTCTATCTCTGCACTTCTAAGCTCGGGCAAGTGCATCATAACTAATTGATTATATTCTCCCGTTTTGCCCAGGTCCCGACTCACTGCAGGCCCCGGCTCTGCTCCAAAGCATGTTGGAGCATCCTCAGGCAGAACTATAACCTCTGCCCCTGCACGCTGGGAAGAAGGCACCAGCTTCCAACAGCTGCAAGGACCAGGGAGCACAGAAATGCTGGCTGCAAAAGTGATTTCTCTATCAGGCTGGAAGCGGACATTTTCAGTATAGGTGTGGGAAGGAGAACCTTCAAGCATAACGCAATCATGGATTGCCAACCCAGCCCCCTGGGACATGCCTGGGAGGCGCCCTCCACGCTCCAGAGGGGAAGGGAAGGTTTAGAGAACCTTGGAGGTGAGCTATCGTATGGGCCCATGCAGGGCTCAAACCGCACGTGCCAATCTCCTTTAACATGATTTTTCTGGTCTCCCTCTCTGTAACCAGGAGGTTTTTGCAAACAACAAAGAACCTGCATTGTCAAAGGCCATCTTCGGACATGTCCCAACAACATTTTTAGCTCCTCTGCAGATGAGCATGTATGACTCTCCAAGCCCTAACGTGAAGCTGATAACATGTATTTAATGAAAAGCTGTACCTAGAGTATAAGGAGTACAGCTAGGGTTGCCAGGTTTGGGAAATAAAAATGAAGGGTGCCCAGTTAAATTTGAGTTTCAGATGAACGGCAAGTGATCATTTTGTTCTAAGTATGTTCCGTGCAATATTTGGGACATATACTAAGAATGCTTTCCTTATTTATCTGAAATTCAAATTAAAGTGCGAGCTGAGCGGCCTTTATTTTATTGACAATCCTAATTGCAAATGATCTCCATTCAGGGATATTTTATGCAAATCTGAAGCTTATTCCCCTTTTGTAAAATTTAGTTTTCTAAGAATCAGAAAACAGGAAATACCAAATTGTGGTTTTCCTAAGGATGCATTTTTTGTTTTAAAGTGAGGCCATGCAGATACATCATTTATTCTTTATCAGAATTGTCCTGGTCCAAGCCACAGCCACCTTCAAGCCTTCATACCAACACAAATATTGTGTCAAACTTTGGGTACACCAAATCAGTAGGCCATGCCCTTGATCTTGAGGCTTACTCTTGTGAAGCTTATGTAGGTAGCTTAAGCGGAGAAGCTTAGCCTACCTATAGGCACGCCTAAGAGTTACTTCCGGAGGACCTCTGTTGTTGCTCAGATGTGGCCTCACTCTCTCTAAGACCAACTCTGCAAGTGAAACCATTGCCCTCCCCCCTATGTGGGACATGACATCCAGGGGTGAAAGTCTCCCTGGTGATATGGGAGATGACTCCCAGAGATGAGTCTCTCTATATTATTGACAGCCCCTTCCAACATGAAAAAGTTAAAATGGTTATAGCCAAATACTCCTAAAGAGAGGGATAAAAAAATCAAAGGTTATGGTGGAGTTATACAGAGAAGATAGGATTTAACAAATGAATATGAATGCTGAATCATTAAATTGGTATCTCTTCTAATCTCCAGTATCCTAGAGCAGCTAGAAGTGAAAACCTAAAACTATGGAATTGTAACTCATGTCAAACTCTGAAATACCTTCTACAACTAATTGTGGTGCTGTGCTTCGAAATTTATAACTTTTTTTATTATGTTATTTTTCACAAAAAAAAGAAAAAAGTCGATCGTGATGATAAAAAAAATATTTATGCCTTCTAGCCTCCTATATTCTGGAGCAGTGAGAAGGAAAAACTAGAGAGGATGGTATGGTAGCCCATGACAAACTCTGGGATCTGTCCTGTAACTACTTGTTGAAGAGTGCTTTAAAACTTATTGCTTTTTTGTTTTTGTTTGCTTTTGTATGTTATACTCTACAATAAAAAAGTTAAAAAAAATAAATAAAGGCTCCATACCAGGCAATCGATTACAATATGAAATAACTTCTCTCAGGAATTTTCTGCTCTAGGAAAAACTTAAAGGGCTTTTCTTTCTATCTTACAGATGCTATGATTAAAATACATTCAAATTCAACCTCTCTGTGAAAGCTGGTGGAAAATCTGTGTGAAGAGGGAACTCAATATTGTTTTCCGTTTTTTTTTTTTTTTTTGCAAAAAATAAATGAATAGATTGGACTTAAAAGATTTTTTTAGCAACTGAAAGGTGGAAGGCAGGCGCTGAAAATTCAAATATTTCTCCCGAAACAGGTGCAGATATTATGGACTCTGCCACAAAAGGAAAACCCCGACTGGTGGGCTAAAAACACAGAGAAACAGTGGATTTGGAGTTCAAGAAAAATGCTCTATGGGAGGTTTTTCAAACTGTGGAATTTGTTACACTACTATTAATACTGAAGATTATTTTAGGCGATGCATAGATTTTATTTTTTGCTTTTAACACCCTGATGAGTTCTAAGAAATGTAACACACAATACTTATGATTTCATGGATGGTAGACTTAGAACGTGCCTAAAATTAGTTTTTAAAGTCTAAAACGTGAATTAATGTAAAGAAAAAAATAAATACCTAAAGGTACAGGAGTTATGTGAGGTTGGCAGCAATTCCGAAGAAGGGGAGTGAATCCACTTTAGGAGATTTCATCTCATGAGCAGGTTATTTCAGGATTATTACCACAGGCAGAGGGAAGCAGATCCTGCACCGCGCCCCCCTTTTGCAGTTGCTCCTGACCCCAGGAGTGAGCTTGCGGGGGGGGGGGGGCTCAGACAGACAGACTCCAGGACCTGGGAAGGGGCAGCTCAAAGGTGCGAGCCTTTAAATCTGCAGAGAAAGCTGGCATCTTCATCAGCAAGCTGACATTCCACCCAGTACCGCGCGGTCACAGGAGAGCCATCCTCAGCCCCGCCCAAATCGAATCTCAAATAGGAGAGACTTGACTTTGCAAAATGTCCTATGAAACTTCCCAAAGCTTGTGATTTTCTGAAAAACTATACGTTTCTTTGCGACAATAATTATCTCCATAAGCTTTTCCATAATATCTGCGCATGCCTTTCCTCGCTTCCACTAACCACTCCTCAAATATCCCAAGAGCAATGCTTCCCTGCCTCTGATGCTAGGGGGGCTACTCATCCATGTCACGAGTTGCAATTACGTTACTCACTGGGGCCAGAAGCTACTAAGGACTCGGCGTCGATCAAAGAACAAGACTTTATCCAGCTCTTCACACGGTGCCGTCCCGGAGCTTTAGGCCTTGGAAGCATATTTATGTGCATTTAGGTCCCCATCCAGATGGCATGCCAGCCAGAACGGGGGGGAAGCATGCGCCTGCGCCTCTGAAAGCGCGGGAACAGCGGGCAGGCAGGCGAGCAGGGGCCCCTCCTCTGCTGGGACAGTGCACAGTGCACAGGGGCGACCCGAGGAGAGGCCCAGAGAGACAGTGTCCTGCAGGTCCAGAATCTCGGCTGCGCTGATGAGCTACCATGGAGTGGCTTCAGCACCATTAACCACCAGGTAAGCCTTTAGCAGGAGAATGAAAACTAAACCGCCTCATGCTGCAGGCACACAGAGGAATCCGTCCTGCCCAGCAGCCCTCAGCCCCAGTGGCGTGCCTTCCTTTCTCCTCAGGGTACTCAAACAACAGCACATCTCCTGGCTCCTTGAGAGATGCCAGAGCTGGAGGGAATTACAGGAGATTGCTGGGTCCAGGCACCAACTGCAAGAGAGTAGGAAGCAAAGACTCCTACTGAAATTTGGGGAAACTGAGGCAAATTCCAAGACCTGAACTGCACTCCTAGGGCAAGACGAAGAACCAAGGGGAAAAGGACAGCCCCGGGCTCGGGCGCCGTGTACCATGCTCGCGCTGCTGTGCCACACCGAAGAGGCGGCAGCGGTGGCAGCGAAAAGGGACGTCTCAGAGTGAAAACCTGCTGGGTGTTGCACCCCGTGCGGGATGGCCCGGGCCATCTCGGGTACTCCCTGGGACTGCCATGACACTGCAAAGGACAGCCCAGAAAGGCACGCTTTGTCACCGCAGAGCCACGCGCACCTCATCTCACAGGATAGGACACGGGGGGCACGAGGGAGCTCAACAGGAGAAGGAGGAGGGAGGGAGAAACCGGAGGGTCCCCAAATCCACCTCTAGATGATAAGATGGCTAGAGACCTCCTGAATTGCCAATAAGAGGAAAATGGCCCAATAAATATATAGATATGTTTCTTTACAGGGCTGACAGGCATTGTAACCTTTGTGATCCTTTCAGGCTGTGGCCGGCACTCAACTGTGACGACGTGCGGTGTGAAATGGGCCACAGGCGCTCCATGCGCAGATGGGTGTGGATCTGTTCTAACAATTTCCTTTACAGAAGCAAGCCACGAGTTGGATCTGGCCCCATGGACCATCGTTTGCCAACACATACCGCAGAATATGATACAAAAGGGGCTAAAAGGAGACAGCGAGCACTCCGTGTGGCGTCCCTGCCCTCGGGTTTCCGGGCGTGCTGCTGCCACAGCAAATGCCCTTTTGCGCTCAGGCTAGCCTCAAGGGGCTTCACTCACAGTCACCCAGAAGTGTCCCAACCAAAGTGTTCCAGCAGCTGTAAAGGCATCCCGCTGTTCAGTTACCCCAGAGCCCCTAGGCTCCCCCCTTGCACACGCATTTCACTCTGTCAGCGAGAGATGCACAGCCGCCTGCACCCCACACCTCCAGGCTGCAGATGCATCGCCGGGAGCAGGGCCAGGAGATGTGAGTGAAGGTTCAGTGTCGCTGCACACTTCCCGGGGGACTCTGGGCCAGCAGCCACCTCTCTCCACCCATCATCTGTGAAAGTGGAAGCCCAGTCTTTCAAGGATGAAAAGTTCTCTGGAATTATCACTAACCAAGAGTTTGAAAAGTCATGGCCCAGTGGAATGGGGGAGGGCGGGAATACTCAGTGTGGGGTGCTGGCAGAAGCAGGGCCCACCAGAGGAGAGTATGAGAAGACCAGGCCAGGTGGGCACTGAGGCCAAGGCAGAAGTGTCCAAAAATGACTATTATTGAACCCATTTTTCAGAAGAAGAAACAGAGGCCAGGGTCCCGAAGCCACCTGCCCAGGGTTGCATGATGTGTAAAAATAAGCAACTGGGGTTGAATTCCCACCCCGAGATGCCAATGCCAGAGCACGCACTGATCCCTGACGTGCGAGACAGCTGGTGGGCTCCTCTCTGCAGACAACCCTGCTGTGACTGAGCAGAAGTGCATCGTTGCAAGAAAATAGGAAAGGCGAAGACACTTGTACAAGCACCATGCAGGGCTCAGCCCGAGTCATTGACGTAGACAAGGCGTGAGATGAAGCACCGGGTCTCTTCTCGGGTGGGAGAGAAGAAGAAATGAGAGACATAGGGGCAATCAGACAAAGGGCTGGAAACAGACAGACGGACAGAGGACACACAAGCTTAACTACAGACAAAAACAGGTGGCAGAGAAATTAAAACAGAAGGGATGAAGGAGAGACTCTTAACTAGACACATAACTGGAGGGACGTAAGAAGCAGAAAGAAAGAGAGAGGAAAAAGAAAGAAGGAAAGGACAGGGTGGGGAAGATAAGCCTAGAGGCAGATAGAGAGGGAGAGAAAGAACGCAGCCAAAGGAGAAAAAGACGAGGCAGACAGCACGCGAGCTTGGACTAGGGCGTGGGGAGTCGCGGCTTTCTGCCCTGACGCCAACCCCCCCTCCGTCCAGGGCCCCCCCCCATCCAGGGTGCCCCCCCCCCCACTGCTCCAACATTTAGCACTGAGGACGCCCATGCTTGTGCTGAACTCCCTCCCTCTACCTGACTCTATTAGCACTTCAGCAAAGACCATCACAGCGACTTGCTTGTTGGAGGAAATCTTACCCAGCTCCAGCTCAATTAAACTTTAATAAAACATCAGGTTGCCACAGGACTAACAAGCAAATGACAGCCGCTTAATTAAAACCTAAACTTGATTAGATGGCACTCCAGAGAGAAGCACTCCAGAGGAAAAAGCATCCAACGGTTAGAAATCAAACCTGAAATCATGACTTTATTTAAATGTGAATACATACACCTCCCTGTGCCATGGACAGAGACAGGAGCGGGTGCCAGGCCGGTACGCGCGACACCAAGCGCTGCCCGGGGCTCTTGGGGTGGCCGCTCAGTCCCTCATTCAGGCTCCACATCTGTCTGGCCTTCCACTGTAAGGGTAGCGCCTTCAAGTTAAACGGTAGGTCTAAATGGACTTTTACCCCCCAAAACTCAGTGTGGTGCCTGGGACAGAGAGACTGCATGGAAACAAAGCAAAGTGACAGGGAGATCAGATAAACAGATCATTAGATAGATGGACAGATAAAATATCCTAGCAAAGGCTCATCTCTCACAGTCCTGCATCTGGAACACAGCCAACCTGGCAGCCCCTCAACTCAACCTGGACCTGCCATGTTCACCCAAGACATACCTGAGCAGAGTATGTGTGTCTAGTGCAAATTCATGGCTTGACTTTTTCCTTGAATTGTTTTTTTTTTCGGATGCTGTATTGCAGGGTCACATTTCATTATTTTCCCATGAGAGCATTGCATTATTGCAGCACCATTTGTTGAATGTTTGATCGTTCATTTTGCTTGTTTTGTTTGTTTTTTACGAACTGCATGGACCGGGAATTGAATTATCGGCTGACTTTTAAAAAATGAAAAGAAAGAATAAAGACACATAAGGAGGCTTTATTGCTTTGGTTTCCCCCAAATGAATGGAATTACTATCTTTCAGATATGAAAGCAGCAAGCATTAGGATTTTAAGAAAATTATATTCTGTTTTCCACCTCTTCCACACTGCCCTCACTGTAAGTAAATGTGAGCGAGTCAGGAGGAACCTGCAAGAATCCACGCTTCCACAGTTCCATTTAAAAAAAATAAATTATGAGACTGATGTTGGCAATTGATATTTTTCTATCTGACAAGTTATTCACCAACTTTTTCTTCAACTCAAGGAGTAAAGCAACATAAATCTATTATACCCGATTAATATAAAAGTTAGATGCTTTGATAAATTATTATAATTCAAAGCAATTCTGATATACTTTCCCAGCATTATGTGCATAATATTTCAGGGCAGAAATGCATATTAATGAAACTGCCTGCTGCAAAGCTATTTTTGTTGTCAGGCAGTACATCAAGTTCAGGTCCATTATTTCTCTACCTAAGTCTTGGAGAGCAGAGCTGTCCTAGAGAACTTCCTGCCATGCTGCATTGTCCTATAACCTGGGCTGATATGGGCCCCACATGGCTACTGAGCACTTGAGATGCAGCGGGGGTGCCTGAGGGGCTGCCTATTGGCATCATTTATATTTAAATAGCAACTGTGGCTGGTGGCTCTTGTACCGGACAGGGAAGTCATAGGCAAGTTGACTTGTTTCTTAGGATCAGATAAAGCCACAACGGAAATGAGAAGTCCCTGCATTTTAGAAAACCAGAGAGCGTTGTCACTTGCTTTCATTGAAGGAAAAGCTCAATATTTCTCATCTTTTAATCCCTCCCTAGCAGGAGAGACTCTTTGCGTTTGCTGGTTTGGTTTAGTTTTTTGTTTTTAGGAAGGACTTTTAAAATACAAAACGACTGTGCAGCGCGGATGCCTCTTTTTCTCTCACTAGGATCAGAGCCATGGGGCACCTCACAAACCCTGGGCAGTCGTAATGGCTTCATTACTGCCGTCAAAGATTCTGCCCTGGAAGAGGAAGCCTGCCTAACTTTCATCTGGGGGGAAAAAACAAAACAAAACAAGCTGTTAATTTAGCAGTTCCCAAGAAATGACTCTCTTCACTTAAATGTTGCCAATTACATTCTCCTCTGTAAGCGACACCCCTGGGAGGGTCTATAGGGTGGAAGGGCTGAGGCATGTGCCTTGTTTAAAAACCCTGCTCACTGCCATGAGCGGTGGTCACTTCCTAAAAGCTCAGGGGCGGCGTGGGTGAAGTTCCATCTCCCGTGGGGAAGGAAAATGAGCCACTTATAGTTAAGTGGGAGCAGGGTGTTAAACTCAGTTTGGTGATTTCCGTTGTGTATCAGTTCCGACTGGACAGGGCACTCCAGGCAGGCAAGTTTACTCCTTTGATCTGAGCTGCTCCTGTTACCCGCACACCCTCATGGATGCTGCGGTTGGTTCTGACATTGGGAAGGCCGGTGAGGCATGACTTCAGAGCCACTGAAGGCTGTAATTCAGACTGTGTAATGACCAGGGAGCTCGTCGACACCAGAATTAATCTCGTTTGCACATTTATATGTCATGATGAAATGTGCAAATGGCTTTCAATGGTGGTGCTAAATATTGACTCTTGGAGGGGTCATTAAATAACCCAAATGGGGACAATGAGTAACCTGTGGTCTCAGAAAGAAGCGCTGACCACGCAACTATGGCTGCATAAGAATTCATGTCAAATAGGCTGCGAGCAGTTCCCCCAGCCCTGACTCAAACCCCACCCCAGCTCCAGCCCCTCTGCGTGTCTTCTGGTTGGAGCTGAAGCTCCCCCAGCTCTAGAAGTGCTGCCTGGCACCCAGAGCTCCAGCCACCAGCACCCAGGTCCTGCGTGCCTCTGGATGGCTCAACACCGGCATGCGGCCAAGAAGCACAAGGCAGCTTCCTACTGCCCCGGCCGCCTGTGTTTCTAGCATCGTCCCCACTCTCCTCATTTTGCTCATGGGGAGCAGATGACGGAGAGGCCATGGGTACTGTTCAAGGTCACACAGCTAAAAAGAAAAAGAACAATTGGCAGGAAGAGAATTCAAAGTGAAGTGTGGAAGCCCCATGTTGTTCTCAATGGCTCATCGCCATCAGAATCACTGACATGGTCTGGTCTGTCATTGTGTTGGACAGCAGACAAAGGGAGAAGACATTGCCGGCCCTGGGCTAATCCCAGCTGATTCCTCACTGAGCTTGTCAGCTTCACTAAAGGCAGATGCAGTGCCTCCACTCCACTCCCCCCCAACCCCCCACCCTACCCCCCACGTCTTCCCAAGCAGCTGGGACCCATTTCTCACCCAGTTCAGCTGCCAGTCATGCCCCGTCCCTCGCAGGGACCCAAGTATAACAAGCTGAGCAAAGACAAAGGCCCATTAGGACTTGATTATAATTTATAAACTAAAATGAATACTCTTGAGTCCATACTGATGTAAAACGTAACTGAAGAAATAGAGGCGTGAGAAGGGACAGTTCTTCCTTACAGAAACGTTCTCATTATTAAATGTGGGAGGAATGAGAGAAATAAAGCATCACCAGTAGAGTTATTCAATAATTATCGTCGCAGGCAAGATGCACTGATGGATGCTAAAATTAGTGGGGTAAAATTCGTGGAGAAACAGGGTTATCTGCAAAGTTTCGAAGGCGCGCTTCCAAGGTATTTGTTAACGAAGAGGGAAAATGGTAACCACAGCGTGAATAAACCCAGGAGATGTCACCTGAGCCAAGTCATCAGGATTAGCCTCCCAGGCAGTAAGACGCGGGAGGCGATGTGCCGCCGCGTGGGGCGCCGAGCAGAAGCTTCGCTGGGCCGAGTCACTGCTCCACGCGCGTAACCGTCTCTAACGAGACAGACCAAATCGGGAAACACTATTTTTCGAAAGTGTTAAAGCAACAAAAAGATAAAGGAAGATCTAGGAAGTGTCTTAGGTCGGAGGAGACTAAAGACACGCGGCAACTAAAGGCAAGGCGGGATCCTGGAGCGGACCTTGGAGCAGAAAAGGCACCTTAGCTGAATAACTGGTGACCTTGGAATGGCGTCTGCATGTCACCAACAGTCTTGTATCAGGGTTAATTGTCTTCCTTTTCATAACTGTACGATGCTCTCTCTCTGCGCCGCGGCCCCACCCTGCAAATAGCCCCCCTCCCCCGTGCCACGGGCCCTGCCCCTGCGCCACCACCTTCTGCGCCATGGGCCCCCCGCGCCGCGCCACTGCCTTCTGCGCCACCGCCCCGTTTCTGCCCCAGGGGTCGCCCTTGGCACCCTCCCACCCACTGCTGCTGGCTCC
>PVIY010055578.1:0-13679 GCA_004026745.1 Myrmecophaga tridactyla | reverse complement strand
CTCAACCCTCTGGCTATTACATTCGAACTGAGGTCTGCAGAATAGTTTAAGAACCCCTGCTCACCTCACTCACTCCAACCTCCAGCGAGTAGTTCCCCATCCCAACCACAGCTTTGAGATCCCATCCAAACTTGCTGGCGTCTCAAACTGAATCCCAGATGTTCATTTAGCGAGAAATAAATGAATGACCCAAGCTGTGGACTGGACCAGTGATCCTCATAAATAGATTCCAGGTGTGTTGGCATCTGGATAGCTATCTCTCTTTCTCTCTGTTTTACACATGCACATGCTTACACACACACATAAACACGATACCAGGTCCATCTATTCTGAAAAGAATTTAACACCATCTCCAGATGTAGAGCTGATGTAGAATAGGTAGGGCCAGTTTCCTAACATGAATTTTATTTTCAATCATAGATGAAAGTAAAGGGCTCCAAACGCCCACCCTTATGCCTTCAATGATCAAAATCTTGACACGTTTGATGTTCAAAATCAGCTTAGGTCTGAAACAGCTCAAAATTGCTAATCCATCTGAATTGACATAATTTTTTATTGTCAACCTTAGATACCTCCTGAACTTCCTTATGCAACTCACCTTACTGCAAATTTATCATGTACCTTCTTTTGTGTACCTGGTGCAAGCACTGTAGAAAAGGTAAAAGAGATAAGGCGTGATCTCTGCCCTCAAGGAACTCATTAAAGACCCCTTGAAAAAGAATAATTTATGTCAATTAATAAACTGATTACTTAATTCTGTACTATTCTGTGCCTATTCTGCATCATGTAGACTTGGGGGAACCAAAATCCAGCAACATGCCCTCCTATTACGGAGCATACAATCAGACTAGTCGGGGAGGAAGACAAGTTCATCGATGACAACAGAAACCTGTCATATGTGCTCAGGTAGAAGGAAAAACAGAAAGCCGTGGGAAGGGCTCAAGGAAATCTTCATGGCTTGAGCCATATGATGGAGGCAATCTTCAAAGAAAAGGAGGAATGAGCAGGGGATGAACAGAAGGCAAAAGAACAGAAAGAGCACATGGGCTTGAGACTGGACATAATGAAAACAACAATTTTAATATGCAAATTGAAGGATGAAGAACACCTGTGGAGTAGCAGAAGGGGCGAGGCTCTGCAGGTAAAGGATATGTGAGGCTTGGGGTACTTGTGATCCCAGCCAGTAAGATCGATACAAGCAGCACAATTACAGAGAAGCATGAGCTGGAATACTGGGTAATGAGTCTGGGCTATGAGCGAAGCAGGAAGGAGAGCTGGGGTACTCTGGCAGAGAGAAAGGGGTAGGGTCTTCCAGGCTCAGAGATGCATGCAGGCTCAAGGCTTCAGGCAAACAATTTTCTACAGCTAGTGTGTCAACAGAGAAGATCATCGTCATGATGTCACCAAGGGATATATGTCGAGATAAGAGAAGACGCTACACAGGTGGGGTGAAGCTGCAGGGAACTATGGGAGGCCAGTGGGTATCAAAATGCAGTAATCACACACCCTAGTGATTTCAAATGGTAAATGGATAAGCATGTTATATATGTTTTTATATTGTGATTATTATGTAAGCTAAAGCTAAGAAATAAAAGTAAGTCGAGTTAAAGTCAATTTAAAGAGAATATTAAATAACAGTACAGGTGCTACACAGATTGACAAAACCATGAGGGGGGGTGGATACAGAAATTACTGACATTTGGGAAACACTGTTTTGCTTAATGGCTGGTCACTGAAGTTTCTTGAGTAGGACTGGCATGAAGAAAGCCACATTGTAGAAGGGAAACTCAGGCAGTGGTATGCAGGATGTGCTGGGGCGGGGGGAGGAGCGGGAACAAGGGTTGGGGGGAGAGCATGAAGGAGACCATTGTGTGAGTCAGTATATGAGTCGATGGGGACCTGAGTTAGGAATGAATGAAAGAAACAGGACAATGACAAGGCAAGACTTGGTGACGCACTAGATGAGGACAACTGGAACAGAGAGGATGTAGTCGGTTGGACTATGTTTCCAATTCTCCCCTCCTTCCCTGTTATAAGATTATACACTAAAGACTTTTGCTGTGTGCCATTGCAGTGTCTCCCATGAAAGTGGGCAGCTTATATTTCCTTGTCCCATCGATGCTGGGCTTAGCCACGTAGCTTGATTTGGCCAACAGAATGTTGGTGTGATGTAAGCAGAGGCTTTAAACGTATTTGTGTGACTTGGCTTCTTCCCTTCTCTTCTTCCATCCACCACGAGAAAAAACCCTGCTTTGGATTGTCACTAATCCAAGCAGAATGAAAAGTCACATGGCATATCCTGAACCTAATCCACAGGCTGAATCCAAGCCCAGTAGAACCTAGCTGAGATTAGCTGGAATCAACCAACTCATGGTCCATAAGTGAGAAAAATAAATATTTGTTCTTGTAAGCCAACGAGATTCTGAGATTGTTTGGATAGAAAGGAAAAATAACTATTATAGAGGATGAGTGGATTTTGCAGTAATCCTAATTGCCCTCCCTCTTCTATTCTTGTCCATCTACATCCTATTTTCCATATAGCAGTCAGCATGATCCTATCAAAATCCATGGTAATCAAGTTATTCCTTTGCTGGAAACCCTCCAGTGGCTCCCATCTCACTCAGAGTGAAAGCCAAAGTCCTTACAGTGGTACACAGGCCCCTACATAGTCTGCCCACTTCCCTATCCCCTTGCCTATCACGCTTCATCTCCCACCACTCTCCCACTTCCTCACTCTGCTCCAGCACATGACTTCCCATCTCCTCCTGTAACACATCAAGTTCACCCTCTTTGGGGCCTTTTCCTTGATTTCCTCTTCCTAACAAACTCTTCCTTTAAATATCTCAATGGCTGACACCCTCACCTCCTTCAGATCTTTGCTCAAATATCTTTCTTAAGGGAGTCTTCCCTAACTACTCTATTAAAATTGCAAACCCATCCCTGCACTCTCTGACCCACTCCCCCACAGTATTACTTCTTTTTTTTACAAAGCACTGATCCCCATCTGACCTATTATATATTTTACTTAATTATCACGTTTCCTGTTGGCCTCCTTCCATCAGAATCATGTTCTATGTGGGCAAGGGTTTTTCTTTTTTTTTCTAGTCTAGCTGGCTGTATTCCCATCACCAAGAGTAGCACCTGGAACATGGAAGAGCTCAAGAAATATCTGTCAAATAAATGAATCAAAGATACATCCTAAGTGCCTGTCCTCGAACAATGGGCATAACGATGATGTCTCTGACAGACTAGAAAGCTTAAAAGGGGAAATGCGTGTGGAATAAGGAAAGTGCAACCAAACAAATCTGCCAACATGGAGAGCAAGAGGTCAAGGCGAAAGATACTGAGGGCATTACCCACTTGGAGGTGAGAGCTAAGCCATGGGCATTGGGACAGTCTGACATTTACTACCGTGCAATTGATCAAACTCACTAAGTCTCAGTCTTCTCATCTCTTGAATGGAAATAATACAAACACCTCCCTCCCAGGACAGTTGTGAAGAAGCAAGCACAGAATGTAAAGGACATCAACCTGCCTACTATAAAGTCAGTGTTCAGTACATGGAATCCAATAAGGCAGCACCCCCACCCCCTTCCTGGAGTGTCCTTCAAGGGGAAAAGAAGATGACACCTGAAAGTTTGCTACCACTGTAAAGCAGCAAAGTCAATGGTCTCAGAGGAGAGTGCCAAGTCAATGGTCTCAGAGGAGAGTGTTGTGTGAAGTGGTGGTTATAAAAGATCCCCAGGAGGGCCATAAAGGGGAACTGGGTGTGAAAAGAGAAAAGGAGCAGAGAAACAGACAGGAATGGAGGGAAGATGTGGGAATGATGATGGCTTGTCCTGCTTGTTCAGGAGGCTGGGGAGGCCAGTTTGGCTGGGAGGACCTCTGGGTAGTCACATTAAATTCACAAGGTGAGGCAGGCTTGTGTGTGGTGACGGGGTAGAGGGGAGAGCGGTGGTGGAAAAGGATGATATTCTTTTATGTCAGGTTCCTGAAGTTTGGTCTCACTCTATCTTTAATAGGAAATCCCCAACTGTCTTAAAGCAGCGGAATGAATGTCATGGGCTTCTGGGAAGTGAATCCAACTTGACGTCTCCTCACGGATATCCCATAGGCATGTCCAAAATGGAGGTTTTCTTCTTCTACCCCGAACCCATTCTTCACGCATGAGTTTCCCATCTCAGTGAATAGTTCCTCTTTCATGCTTCACTCCTTTTAACCCATCACTCCTCACATGCAATCAGTCAGTCACTATGTGTTTTAAGATCTGCCTCTTAAGTGTGTCTCCAAACCATTCTGTCCTATCTCTGCTGCCACTCCATTCCCCACTGGCCTCACTGCCCCCCAGTCTCGCTTTTCAACCTCCTATTCAACCCCTAAATGCACCCTCCATATTGCAGGTGGATTGATCTATAATATAAGCCTCAATATGTCGGTTCCTCAGTTGAAATGCCTCCAATAGCCCCCAGAGCCCTGAGAAAACCATCAGAACTTAATACCACTGGCAAAGCCCTGTGTCATTGTTTCTCTGTGTTTCCAACTTCATCTCTTCTCACTCATCCCACCCCTGGCTCCTGAACATACCCTTTGCAAATGTTGTTCCCTCTGTCTGGACGTCTTTTCCATCTTCTCTACTTCATTAACTTCTATTCAGCCTGCAATTCTCAGCTGAGAGAGCATCTCGTCCAAGAAAACTTGTCTGACCCTCCTCTCTACTCACATCATCCTCTGAAACTATACGAGTCTACTGCAATCTTCTTTTGCATGCTTCTTTCATTAGACAGTGAGTGCCATACTGAAGGTTTCCTTTAGATCAGGAGTCAGAAAACTTTCTCTGTAAAAAGCCAGATGGTAATTCCTTTAAGCTTTGGGCCCTATACTCTCTCTCACAATTACTTGATTCAGGTGCACTATAACACAAAAGCAGCCACAGACAACACATAAATGAATGAGCATGGCTGTGTTCCAATAAAACTTTATTTACAAAACCAGGTAGTGGGCTGGACTTGACCTATAGGTTGTAGTTTGCTCTCACGGCCTCATGCCAAAGGTGCTGCCTAGCTACAATAATAATAACTACTGTGTGCCACTCTTTTAAACACTTTACATTGATTAATATATTTCATTCTCAAAATAACCCCATGAGCTATGAACTGTTATCCTCAATTTACATAGGAGAAAATCTCAGAGAAGGTCCTTAAAGACAGGGCTCTGCCTTGCTCTGGGCAGACCCCTCCTTCCCTAGAGACCCTTGTTCAGTGCCTGTAATCTGCATTCTTGGTTGGACTCCTTTAACCAGTGTCTTTGCAGTCTACCTGACCCCATGCTAATCCCTCCTGCCCTACTCTGCCATGGGCCATGACACCAGCCTTGGGTTGGACAGCCCTGACACGGACTACCTGCCCACCTAACTCTGTAATCCCCACCGTCTCCAAATTTGAATGCCTCCTGCCTCTTTCCCATAACTTGATCTCTTCTTTAGGTTCCACTGACACTTTGAGCTCCATTCTATCACTTTTTCCATCGCTTACCTTTTTTCTGCTCTCCAAGGAAGTTTTAATCCCCATACGATGCATTTTAAAGGCCAGTGCATGGTTGATCATGTCTAGAACTTTAAAAGTATGAAAAAAATCCAAGAGATGAGAAACGCTGCAATAGAAGCAGTAGCACTCACAGCGGTCTTTCTATGGAGAATCAGCCAATTACCAAAACACTTCCTTTGGCTGAAAAGCTCACCATTGAATTCGATTTGGGGAAGAACATTCTGTAATGTTAAACCCCAAAGGGCCACTGTTTGCTCAAGGCCCTGATTTCATCTGTAGTTCCTCGATGGTTATCTGAAGTATGCTACCCATGAGGATGTAAGGGTTCCCAACAAAAGCAGATCCCTCGCTGAGAAACTGGAAGCAGCACTTTAGCCTGAATTTGTCTTTTCTCCCCCTTTCCGGACATGGGTCTTTGCCTCCCACATGAGCGCAGCAGCCCACTGCACCGCAGCTCCCAGCGCTGGTTTGCATCTGACTTAAAAGCCGATCTATATCACTATGGCGGGATGCGTGGGCCTGGATGTTAATTGCTCATTAACCATCTGTGTGTGCTATGCCTCAGTTAAAAGACAAGGGAAAGAATGTGAGCCGCTGATACCTGGGAGTCCAGCTACCGACACACGTGGAAACCATCCAGGGAGACCTCAGGTTCAATCCGCAGCTTGGCCACATATTTATTTCTCACTAAAATAACATCTGGCTTTCATTTTTTGGTGACAACTCGTTTGGACAAGACCTTGAGTAGGTTAAAAAAGATTAGACTTTCCACCCTTTCCCCAACCCCACTCCAGCTCTGTAAGGGGCCTTGGGGAACTAAACTTTGTTTAAGCTCTTTTGTGAGCCAAGGGTGTGAAAAAGGAATTGGTGTATCCGCTGCAAGCTGGGGTGTAAACAAGGAGGTATTTGTTTCTTCTTATTAGAAGATGGTGACTCTCTGGAGATTTCACACACTCCCTACTTGTAAGCAGTGTAGAGTTCCTGGAAAGACTATAGCACAAATCATGTACAGGTCCCAGGAGTCCACAGCTAAAGTGCCTGGCAATCCTAGGGTGCGACTTTGTGGCCAAGGGATTTGGGACCCCAGTGTAGGATGACCAGAGTTTGGGAGCAGGTTTGAATTGTACACTGATCCAGGACAACATGACATAATTGCCACAAACACCCTGCGGGCCTAATGAGCGCTAGTGGCCCTGGCCCTGGGGTACCTGGGGACCCTCATTACAATACAAGTTCCATGAGGTTAGGGGCTTATTTCTATGGTTCATTATTGCATCTTCAACAAGGAGAAGAGTATCTGTCATAGCAGACACTCACAAGTATTTGCTGAATGAATGAACAGATGACTAGAACACAGGTTGTATTGTGACTTCTGCTCCTACTTTATGGCTCCATCTCCTCCAAAGTTACACCCAGAGAATTTACCACATCTAGCTAGATGGTGAAGATGGGACCTTGAGATGAAGAGACTGGATTCCTTACTGAGAGGAACATAGAGGGCAGAGATGGAACGGAAGCTGTCTGCAACTGGGACATTTCTGATGAGGAAATGGGTGAGATTGCACAGGAAGTGAGACCTCGGTGTCTCACATCCAAACTTGAAATTCAGTTGACTCCAATCTGCATTTGTTCAGTGCCTACCATGTGCAAAACACGGTGACAAGTATTTTGGAGATTTCAAAAAAGGAGAGAGATGGTCATTGGTCTTGGGTTTTCATGGAGTTCTTCTCACAGGCTTCTTTCTACCCTTTGCATGTGCTGTCTGCTTACCTACCTATCCTTCCTGCCTCTTCACATTCATTTGAATATATTTAGATATTAGCTCAGTTGTTACTACCTTAGGAAAGCCTTCCCAGACCAGCCCCCCCAAGTGTACCTTTATGCTACCAAGTACTCCTCATTCATAGCACCTATAAACTATAATTTCTCACTGAGTTTTTTGTGATTTTTTGATTAACATCTGTCTCTCAGTAGGTACAGGGTTCAATACAGTAGCCATTTGCCTTATGTGGCTATTTAAATTAAAATTAAATAAAATTAAAATTTCCATCCCTAAATTGCATAAGCCACATGTTAATGCTCAGTAGCTACATGGGACTAGTAGCTGCCATTTGGACAGTGCAGAGATAGAAAAGACCCATGACTGCAGAATGTTTTACTGGAAAGCATGGGACTGTACACTCTGTAAAGAAAGGCACATGATTGTTACTGCTCTCCACACTGCATGTAGCCACAATTAGCAAAAGCATCTACTACAGAGTAAGTGCTCATTATATATTTTCTGAATGAGTGAATGAGGAACCTTACAATTGAGCAAAGGAAACAGACTTCTATGTGTAACCTAGAATACAAGGCAGCATGATGAAGTGCTAGATGGGAGCCCAGAATATAAAAGTTATAAAAGTGTCATGGAACAGAGAGTTATTCTGATGGGTAATACTGGCAAAGGCTTAGGGGAAGAGGCAACAGATACGTTGGGCTTTGAAGAGTGGGTAGAAGTTTACAGTGGAGGAGAGGAAGAGTATTATAAACAGAGAAAGAAAATAGCATATGAGTAGGGCCAGGGAATTAGGAAAAGTGTGCCACATCTGAGAAAGAATAATATTTCGTCCTAGATGTGTGCATGAATGTGTGGAATGAATGGCATGCTAAGGAACCTGGGTTTAATATCCATGCAAATTCAGGAAAGATTATTGTATACCTATCATGTGTCAGGCATTGTGCTAAGTGGTACACACATTATCACATTTGACATCTGCGACATCCTTATAGTGATCCCGTTTATAGATGAGATTACTGAGGTTCCTTTGGATTAAAAAAAAAAGTCTGATAAAAGCCACCCAACTAATAAGTAGCAATAATGTGATCACTGAAATGACCCATAAAGGTAGGGGTATGTCCATCTTGCTCCCCACTGCATCACCAGCATCTGGATAATGATGGAACATACAAGATGCTTAAGAGTTGTTGAATGACTAAATGATCAAACATTTGTTTAAAGGAGATGCCTCCAGCTAGAGTGGAAGATGGATAGAAAAGAAGAGGCCATATTGCTGAGGAATTAGAAGTAAGAGTGTTGGGTTAGATCCTCTGGGTTCAGTCCTAGCACCAGAACTTTCTGGGATACCTTGAGCGAGTCGCTTGTTTCCTGTGTATCAGGAAATGGCAATAATAAAAGCACCTTCACTGGATTTTGTAAGAACTTAATGAAGTAGACAGTGAACATATTGGCTACTGAATAAATAATGGCTTAAGTTACAAAGAGATGATCAGGGCCTTCTCCCTGTCCCCACATTTTGGAGAGTGGAGATGTCAGAGATATAATGCAGGATGAACTATTTTGGGACTTGACAATGAAGGGAAAGTTGGGGCAAAAGAAGGAACCAAAGCCTACTTAGAGGATTTCAACATGGTGGGAATGGAAGGCTAAATGACACCATGATCAGAGGCTGGGAAAGAAAAAGGAGAAAGAGGTTTTGGTGCAAAACAAAGGTCACAGAGACTTCCCCTGGGTTCCAAATCGAAGAGCCCAGCCAAGACTAGGAAAATAGAGACATATTCAGGGGTGCAGAGGTGCCCCCTCACTCAGTCAGGTATGATTAATTTTGAGACAGAAGCAGAGGGACTACCCTGCCTAATCTTCTAAGGGCAGAGAAACCACCTCATAAAGCACATCCCCAGAAGCCCTGCTCTCACTCACTAAGAGCCCCATGTGGCATCCTCTCTGCCACCAGGGGAGAGCTGATGGCCATAAGACAACTGACATGAGGTCAAAGCTTAGGGCCTAGCAAAACAGCCCACCAGGCCAAGGCCATGTGGCTTCCTGTCACTCAAAGCACAGTTCATGAACCAGTGGCATCAGCATCACCTGAAAGCTGACAATAAATGCAGCATCTCAGACTCCACCTACCAGATCCAGCTCTATGGGTTAACCACAATCAAAGATGAAGTTTGAGAGGCACCAGTTAAGAGCTCTGCAGACAGACGGCCTGTGTTCTAATCCCAGTTCTGCCCTGACTGGAGCTGTGACCTTGGGCAAGTGATTTAGCATCCCCAAGCTAAGAGGAAAGCGATCCAGGGGACACTTTGGGTCGTACTGAGGCTTACCCAAGATCATGCATGTGAGAGTGATTAACACAGAGCTCGCAGTTGGTAAGTGCTTGGTTCATGCTAGCACTGATTATTAAAAACCCAGTGAGCAAGACAGCAGGCAGAATGACGGCCTAATTGACCATCACTGTTTCTCTTTAGGTAACAAGATGTTCACTAAGGGATGAAATCAGGACAACTAAGCGGAGGCCGCCACCAGCCCAGCCAGCCTCTCCAGATGTGCTTATTTATCACAAATGCCCAGGAGACTGCAAGCCCGCAGAGTACTTGAACCAGATCTGGCCATCCTCTTGGACTTATAGTCCAGGACAGACAAGATTAGGCCCAGAGCCAATGTAAACAGTGGAATGGGCCCCAAATCCCTCTCCTGATTAGATCAGCAAACACACCAGGGCCGTCTTGCACACATTCCCTCAAGGCAGAGGCAGATAGGAAGCAGTCTACTTAAGGCCCTGTCCAGCCAGGGGTTATGAACCAGAAAGGACCAAAAGACCACAGGCTAGAACTGACTCACCTCCAGCACATACCTTAGTGCTGGGCAACAACAGAGGCAGGATAAGGCTTCAGCATAACAGCAACACAACAAACTTTCTCAAAGGCTTACTAGCAGCGTTGTGCTTTTTCACAGGTTTTAACTCTAAAATCTCTAAAGCACTTAAAATCTATTTTAATTAATTCCTCCCAACAACTCTATAAGGCACAGCCCATTACCAGTGATAAACTAAGGCTGAGTGGACTTAGTTACCTGTCATAGCACTCGCTTTAACCACTACCGAGTGGCAAAACTAGGGTTTGACCCCAGCAGCCTGGCTCGAGAGCTTAGCCCTGAAGCACTAAGTGGGAAAATATGGAAGTAATCCAGAGTTCCCACTGGGTGACATCAGAGAGAAATGTGTATTCTATTTCTAACGTGGCCAAAAAGACTTCCTAGAAGAGGTGGGTTAGAAGGTGGAGTGGAGATGGGGTGGCAGGAGAGGGAGAACACCCAAGAATGGAAACTGAGTGGACACCAGTCAGGCTAAGTGGCACTGGGTCAGGAGCCTTCACCCTTGCTGGGCTTCCATTTCCCATCTGCAGGTTGAGTGAGCTAGAAAGTCCCTTCCGTCCATTCTTATCTCCCACTTTCTAGGATTTAGGCCACAGGGTATGGTTTAAGTGGGAGCCTAGAAGAGGAACTGGGTTCCCTGTAGGAAAAGCAGTCAGCTTATCTGGGAAGTCCTGAATGACCCCGGGAAAGGGGGAGGGGGGTGTCTGTGCAAAGAGTCCTGGATGTCAGGCCGAAGAGAATAATACAGTTCCTGATAGACTTGCATAGATACGGGGTAGGCTTCTGGCAACAGATGGGAAAAGCACTGGAGGGAGGCAGTGGAGATCAGCTTGGGGGTAAGGAAGTAGAAGGGACCCAGGAGGCAGGGACACTTAGTAGATAATTTAACATGGAAAGGGGAGATCACAGGAAAGCAGTGGGGGCCTCTCACCTTCTATGAGCACCAGCCTTTGTTCCAGGCACACTCTGAACTCCAAGTCTCTCAGCACAGGAACCACTAGTAAGACAAGGCTGCGTCTCCACTTCCCTTCTGGCAAGCACAATGTGCTGGTTTGAAAGGATTCATGTACCCTAGAAAAGCCATGTTTTGATCCTAATCAGTCTTGTGGGAGTAACGGTTTCTTCTAATCCCTATTTAGTACCACAGGTTGGAAACTTGATTAGGTTATCTCCATGGAGATGTGACTCAATCAAGTTGATTAGGTGGAGACGTGTCTCCACCCATTCCAGCTGGGTCTTGATTAGTTTACTGGAATCCTTTAAAAGAAGGAGCATTTTGGGTAAAGCTTCTGAAAGCCACAGAACAATGAAGCAGAGTCCACTAGCCAGTGACTTCTGGAGATGAAGAAGGAAAACACCTCCCGGGGAGCTTCAAGAAACAAGAAGCCAGAAGAGAAAGCAAGCAGACTTCACCATGTGCCCTTCCAGCCAAGACCTTCTTGAAAAAAGGTATCTTTTCCTGGATGCCTTAGATTGGACATTTTTATAGACTTGCTTTAACTGGAATATTTTCATGGCCTTAGAGCTGTAAACTTGTAACCTATTAAATTCCCCCTTTTTAAAAGCTCTTCTGGTATATTGCATTCCAGCAGCTAGCGAAGTAGAACACACAGTGAGCCACTTCTCACCCCTCTCCTGCCAAACCCTGAAATGTACGCACCCCTGATGTACAAAAATCCTGTGGCTAATAATACTGGCTTTCATTTGCTGCCCATCTTCTATAAACCAGATGATTTTTAATCTTTATAATCATCCTTTCACTGTTTATGTTTGGGCATAAATACAAATGTAAGTCACCCCCTCAGAGAGAACTACCTTATCCAAACTAAATCCTGACCTCCATTTTCTCTACCACTCCTTGTCTATATAATTCAGAGCATTTAGGGAGCTTTGACTTTATGCATTAATTAGTACATTTACTTCTTGATTGTCTGCATCCCCACTGGACTGTAAGTAAGCTCTACGAGGGCAGAATCCATAGCTGTTCTGTTAACCAATGTGTCTGGCACACAGAAGGCACTCAATGAATGTACGCTGAGGGAGAAACACTCCATATTACACAGGAGGCATAGAAAGATTAGCACATTCGGCTAAATGCCAAAGCCAGGACTTAACTGCAGGTCCCAATCACTCCAAGGCTGCCATTTTTTTCTGCCATGCTGTCATTTGGGAATAGAATGCTCCAATCCTCCTTAATTGACCATCACTCTTCTGCTGCCTGCCTGTCCCCAGAGAAGGCTAGAGTAGGCTTTGCAGAGGCATACCACCAGGTGCTTGTCCCACCTCGGGAGGGATGGAGCAGAGTTTCCACCCTGAGATTCCGGACCCAACTCAAGGGAAGGCTCATTTTACAAAGCCTCATCTGCAAGCAAGTGGTGACATTTTCTGGGATGTCTACTACTATCCCGAGAAACCACATCATGGAAATTCAAAAGAGGAAATCACAGAAGCAGTTCATCACCCTAAGTGCAAAGACAGGCATCTGTCAGCAAAGGCTCACGATTACAGTTGAGTATACACTGAATGGCTTTTCCTTTGTTGTTCTCAGAAAGCTTCGGAGACCTCGAGAAGCCTTTAGTTGCCAAGACTCAGTATTGTATGTGTGTGTCTGGACAGATGTAGAGTCAAACATGAAAGCCATGGTTCTCGGCTCCAAGACAGCATCTTCAGCTTCACCAAGTGACCATCAGAAGGAGCCTGGGGTTCCTGTCCCAGCCCCCAATTCACCCGCAGTGTCTTTTGGTTCCCTGCCAAGACACTGCCTCACTCTCATCCTTGGGTCCTGTTCCACTGAGGGTCTTCTCACTCAGCCCTTGCCCTGGGCTTGGGAAGCCAAACTGTACTGGACACCACAAGGTACGTGCAGAGCCTCTACGGGGTCCCTACATCAGAGATAAGCCAACCCACTTGCTAAGAGGCTGTCTCCATTACAAACTGGAAGGTAGATCCCCGACAATGCAAGAGATGTCTTAATTTAGGGGATAGGAAAAGTCCATATGAAGAATAATTTTCGAATGGTTAAGTAAAAACAAAATCACTAGAACTGTGGCAGGCCTTGGGGAAAATTATTTTTCAGCTATAAGACCTCCTGGCTTCCTTCAACCACACCAAAGTGACAATTATCTTCTTTACTGATGGATAATGTTGGCTCTGAATTGTGTATGAGATTCTCTCTCTCTTCCTGTCTCTCTCTCTCTTTCCCTCCCTCCCGCTAATAAATTCTTATGAGAACAATTTCCTTAAGTATACAAAAAAAACTCTAGA
The DNA here is from genome assembly GCA_004026745.1 of Myrmecophaga tridactyla. NCBI lineage: Eukaryota > Metazoa > Chordata > Mammalia > Pilosa > Myrmecophagidae > Myrmecophaga > Myrmecophaga tridactyla. Next base: position 215 of record PVIY010055578.1, on the reverse strand, counting down.
CAATGTCTGCATTTGGAGAGGGGAACTAGGAAACAGCTAAGGCAAAGAGACTTACCTTTTCTTTTTTTTTTTTGCACATACAAATTCTAATTCTTGATAGTTCTGTATCATGAATACCTTTCAATTTCAAAAGGAGCCAAAGTAATAGTAGAAGACGTGTAGAGTCTGGTGAGGGAAACAGGATTCTGTTATCTGCCCACTCCAAACTTGCTCTT
>PVIY010055577.1:0-13671 GCA_004026745.1 Myrmecophaga tridactyla | reverse complement strand
GTAGTGGCTCTCCCCATAGCCAGCACCATGTACCTCACTCCTCTGTTTCTGCTCAGCATGGTCATAAGCCTTTCCAAGGGGAATGGTGCATGGCAGGCATGTCTCAAGGCCACCTGTGCTGGGAAAAAGGTGGAAAGTACCATAGTTTTCTACAACCAGTATTCATGCCAGGGCAGTTCTCAGACCTGCATTCTTTTTTTTTTTAATACTAAAAAACACCCAACAAACACAAACATTCTTAACTTTTGATCATTCCATTTTACATATATAATCAGTAATTCACAATATCATCACATAGTTGCATATTCATCATCATGATCATTTCTTGGAACATTTGTATCTATTCAGAAAAAGAAAACAGAAAAAAATTCATACATACCGTACCCCTTACCCCTCCCTTTCATTGATCACTAGCATTTCAATCTACTAAATTTATTTTAACATTTGTTCCCCCTATTATATTATTTTTATTCTATATGTTCTACTCATCTGCTGACAAGGTAGATAAAAGGAGCATCAGACACAAGGTTTTCACAATCACACAATCACATTGTGAAAGCTATACCATCATACAATCATCTTCAAGAAACATGGCTACTGGAACACAGCTCTACATTTTCAGGCAGGTCCCTCCAGCCTCTCCACTACATCTTGACTAACAAGGTGATATCTATTTAAAGTGTAAGATAACCTCCAGGATAACCTCTCAACTCTGTTTGGAATCTCTCAGCCATCGACACTTTATTTTGTTTCATTTCACTCTTCCCCCTTTTGGTCGAGAAGGTTTTCTCAATCCCTTGATGCTGAGTCTCAGCTCATTCTAGGATTTCTGTCCCACGTTGCTAGGAAGGTCCACACCCCTGGGAGTCATGTTCCACATAGACAGGGGGAGGGTGGTGAGTTTGCTTGTTGTGTTGGCTGGAGAGAGAGGCCACATCTGAGCCACAAAAGAGGTTCTCTTGGGGGTGAGTCTTAGGACTAATTTTAAGTAGGCTTGACCTATCCTTTGTGGGGTTAAGTTTCATATGAACAAACCCCAAGACTGGGGGCTCAGCCTATAGCTTTGGTTGTCCACACTGCTTGTGAGAATATCAAGAATTCAACTTGGGGGAGTTGAATTTTCCACCTTTCTCACCATTCCCTGAAGGGGACTTTGCAAATACTTTTTTATTCACTGTTCAAATCACTCTGGGGTTTATCGGGGCATCATTCAGACCTGCATTCTTACCAGAACCTATGGTTCTGGTAAGAAACCTAGTATTCTGTATACACCCTAAAGGAAGGTCCCCCAGTATGCTATAATCCCACCTTGCTAGGTTCAGTAGTATTGTTTCTGCTACTCTAGGGTGGCAAGGTTATCACCATAACCCCTAGAAAGGGTAACAGTTTGCAAGTCCACCTGACCTTCCATACATGTACAGTTTTACCCCCCACTGAATCCAACACCTTTCCCAGTGCAGTCCTCCTGGTAATGCAATGCATACAGGATTGAGGGGAAGCTCTTGTCTGTGCTGAGGTGGAGGCCTCCTGGAAGCTGGTGCCATGCAGTTTGTCTCTTGCCCAAAGCTAATAGCTGGGCCCTCACTGAAGAAGAAGCCTGGGTTCCCCAAAGCATGTGACCAGAGCCGGGGCCCAGCCAGCAGATAAGGGAATCCAAAGCACATGTGGGGCTTGGAGGCCAGGGGGCATTGGCTGTTGAGGAGACAGAATGGACCTTCTCAAGGGGCAAGCTCCTCCCTCATTTGCACACCTCACATCACCCTGCTTGGCCCTCAAGGATGGCTGGTTAGTCAAAGACAGGTAAGATTCCTCAAGGAAAGAACAATCTAAGACAGGCATAGTCACAAAGGGGCCATCAGGAGAAAACTTGGGGCCAACAGAGGTGAGGCACAGACTCTCACACACACACACCCCAATTTTGCAGGAGCCTAAACCCTGCATAGCTACCTTGTTTCCCACACCCAGCTCAGATCGGGACATACCAACACCTTCAACAAGAAGAGGATGAGATATAGGTGAAGCCATTGCCTACTGGCATGGGCAAGCATCAAAGGGGGGAATGTAGCAGGCAGCCCCTGTTTGCCCAAGCCATTTCCTCTCATAGCAGGCAGGTCCCTGTTTACTCAGGTCATTTCCCCTTTGAGCAGTCTCCTTTGCCCCAGGAATGGTTGAAACTGCACATAGACAGGATAAGAAAAATTCTTGTAGAAACCCCTCCCCTTCTGTACATCAGCACATAGGCAAGCGTTTCTCTGTTAGGGGCTCAGACTTTCAGAGGCTACTTGGCTGAGCCCTACAGCCATAGACTAATAAAACCTACTCTCTGAAACTTTGGAGCCTTGACCCTGGTTTGTTCTGTTTCTGTGTAACGTTCCTGGAGGCTTGCAGCCTTGTTCCTGGTTTTGTGCAACAATATGGTGTCTTCCATGGACACCAATCATGTTGCTGTTTAAAAATAAATGTTGAGTCTCTCCCAACCTCACACTGTAGAAAGGAATTCCACCGTTTTATAGTACAGTGGCAAAAAGGACTGGAAGGGATGTGGGTGAACACCACAGCAAAAACTAGCAGATCAACCAATCATAAAACTGCCTCTTCCTGTTAAGATTTATAGCAATTGATCCAGAGGAAAAAAAAGGTCTTAAATAAAACTTGGCAAACACACTCAATAAAATGGTCCCCAAAACACCAATGCTGAGTCTGAATGAAATATTTGAGATAGGAAAGAAGTAAACCAGTCAGCCAGATGGCTTATTGGCAACAGATAGGAAACCTTTTGATATAAGGACAGTTTCTTTAAGGATTAAAGTTGGGAACTCTTGCAATCAGCACTGGTTAATGAAATTGAAGATATTGCCACAAATTCCCACAAGATTATTTTAGAGATATAAATTTAATACAAATATTAATTACTTCTACAAGTAAGAAACACTCTCCACTCCTCCTCTTTCTTGAGGTTTCATTTGAAAATCCAATTATACAGAAATGCAGTTTTAATTATAATATTGATTTTACTTCTTTGCAAAGAGTGGGACTAATTCAATTAGTTCTAATTATGTGTATAGAGTGGTCTGACTAATCTTCCAAGATGTTAGCCCACTAATTTCATACCACTTGTCTTTATACCCAAGTCAGAGAAGAAAACTAAGGGTCTGAAATGCCTGAAAATATGCAGATTTAATAAAAGGAAACAAGAAAGAAGATATGATAGTCTGTAAAGAATTTGACAATTCTTATATAAGCCAGAAAACTTATATAAGAAGTAAGAAGAAGACTAATGAAATAAAATCAAAGAAGAAATCATGGTAAATAGTGAAAACTATCTTTACACCAGAAAAAAAAAAATGAAGGTAAGATCAAATGAAGTAGATTTAACAATTTCTATAAAAGTGTGCAAGAAGTTTTTTAAAGTTAGAGGTCATGATACTTTGAAAGAAGGCGAGGTGTTTTTTTGAATGCCAAAAATAGAGGGCTCTTCCACTCCAATATAAAAAGGAAAACTGAAAATATTAACAATGAAGTACATATATGTGTGTGTCTCAACCAATGATCACATTTACACCTGCTCTACCACATTAGAAAAATGTAGCATGTCTGGTAGAAGTGGTTCTGAATGGGAAGCCAGGAGATCTGAATACAAGCTGCATCTCCCCACCTCCTATTTACAAGACTTCAAAATTTTGAAGTCACTTTCTTTTACCAGTCTTACTGCCTCCTCAAGAAAAAGTGAAACTTAGAAAATCTTGGTTTTGATGATAGTTTCAGGTCTCTTCCTGGTTTTATATTCTACAAGCCTGTTTGTGGTCTCTATAGAAATATTTATAATTATTACAAGTCTCGTGGTTGATTGTTTTCTTTTTCAATCTAAAATAGCAACTCTCAGGTATTATAAACATTGTGTAAATAGATTCTTCTCTGCAATCAAATGGCAGGCCTCAAGTAAAATAAAAGCAAAATCCTTCTTGAGTACCATCCATTCCTCACAACAAACAAACACAAAAATGAAACAAAACATCCAGTCAGGTCCTTTCTCCTCTAGCATCAGAAGCCTTCTCCAAACCCACTGTTACCTAGCATCCATTACAATCTAATGTTTGCCTGCCTTCTCCCTCAGGTTATTAAAACAGCCTTTAGAAGGCCTGAAGAAACAAAAAGCTTTGTATATTTTATCAATGGCTATGAAGGTCATGACCTTGAAGCCACGTTTTTTCTCTTTCTGTATATACCAGGACATATACAACTTGTGAAATTTAATCTATTTGAAACACCCTCTGTATATCATCAGGATCTTGAACAATGATTTTTATTCCAAAGTCACCACTGTTCCCCACGTAAAATATCAGCATATTCACTATATACTCTTCTATTTGACACTACTGAAGATGCAAATTACGAAAGTTTCCAAATATGTGAAAGCATTTATAGGACAGCTTATATTACCTACATAGTCATTCAGATTTGGTCTCTCTCTATGTTGGCAACAGAGAAACTGGCTCTTCTACAAGTGATAGCTCTTCCAGAGAAGGAGATAGTTTAAACTCAGATAAGCAACCTGTCTTTAGAAAATTTGTGAATTCTAATTTTAGAATAAACACAGTTGTAGCTTGTAAATTTTATCAGTTAGCATCCTACTCTAAGAAAATTAATATTTATAATTAAAGACACAAAGACAAGCAAAAAAAGTAGATTGTGTCAGCATCAAACTATTGTAGAAAACAATAAAAAGTAACTAAATTAGCAATGATGCTCATGAGCACTGCTCTAAGAACATTACCTGTAATAACTCATTTAATCCTCATTTCATGTAAGAGGAAATCAACACCCAGAAAGATTAAATAACCTTCCCAAAGTCACCTAACTTATGAATAGCAAAGTAAGGACTCAGAGTTAGGCAGTCCTATGCCTTTGAAGTTTTTTTCACAGTGACAAATTGGCTTTCAGGAAAGCCCTAACAATTTATAATTCCAACAGTGATGTAGTAAATGTCTTCTTACACCTCTCAACAACACGGGGTGTTTATTTCATAAAATTTAATAAAATTTTGTGTCAGTGTGTTTAGTAACAAAGCAGTTTTTCACTGTTGGTTATGCATCTATTTAACTACTACTGAGTTTGAGCACTAGAAAAACACTAATGTATTTAATATTTTTTCATTTATAAATTGTCTGTGTCCTGGGCCCATTTTTTTTTTCCTATTGAAGTAGTGTATATTTTATTGTGTGTAATGTATGTAATTCATGTATAAATGTATTTATGTATAAAATGTATGTGAAGTGTGCATGTTGTTGTTTTTTAAAAATTTTTTATTATGGTGTTTTGTGGAGTTTTTTTCCCTAGAATTTGAATATCTAAATAGCTAAAAGCATTCAAATTGTCTTTTATGGTTACTCCCTACATACTTTATTCTTAGAAAAGCTTGATCATTTCAAAATTACGTAAATGGATTTTTGAATTTCTTAAAGATCTGTTTATGGTTTAATATTTTTACATTTAAAGTTTTAATACTTGTGAAATCCATTAGGGGTAAGGTAACATAGTCTTCTTTCTCTTTTTCTTTCACTCTTTCTTTTTCATTCCCCCTTTTAGTCTAGTTAAGCAATTGTCCCATAGTAATTTTTTTATGATTTTATTTTTTAAATGACTTGAAATAAGAATGTTTGTATATAGATATAGAGAAAAATCTTCTTTGTAATTTTTCATTCCTTTGATAGGCTTATCTATTTGGGGGGTTCTTTTATCCCATACAGCTAAATCATTGAAATATTATATATTTAAATCTAATAAGAAAACACTCATTGTTATTAATTTTTTCAAAAGTGTATTTGGTTTTTATTGGCTATACACACTTCAGGCTAAACATTAGACTTACTCTCAGGGGAAGGAAGGAAGGAAAGGAGTGAGAAATTGAGGGAAGGAGAAAGGGAGAGCCCATTGAGATTTTGATTAGAGTTGAATTCAACATATAAATTAATTTGTGGAGAATTGACATGATGACATAATGTAATCTTAGATAAGAAACCTGGCATTTCTTTCCCATTTAGCAAAGTCTTCTTCATACTGGTCTTTCATATTTCTTATAACATATATCCATAGGAATATACATATGGATATATATATATGGATATATAATCTGGCTATTTATGATGAGTGCTTAAATAATTATTTATGTTTTATTTTTTCTTTGTATCTAACTACCCTGCGAAACTCTACAGTGTTGTAAAATAATATTTCAATTGATTCTACTGGACTTTTCTGGGTATAAAATCTTTTCATCTGTTAATTAGGACAGATTGGTCTTTGCTTTCCAGTAAGCATACATTATTTTTCTTTATTATTCTTTATCTAGCATCCAGCACAATATCAAATCCTTGTCATATTCCTGATTTTATGAAAATTCATCTAGGGCATCACCTATACACATAGTTTTAGATCTTGGTTTAAGACAAAGACAATAAGCTTAATATAAAGTTTTTCTTTTTACTATTTTATAATATAAGTGCACTGCCCTGAGGTGAGAACCTGAGGGGGCCTCTCAACTCCTTACTTTGTTCTGAGGAAATCTTTTCTTCTGCATAGTTGGCAGCAGCCTGGGCTTCTACCCTTACCAGGGTAATCCCAAAACGTTGCTCTGTGTAAACATCTAGGCTCATTCTTCCTTACCATCAATTAAACAACTGCATGAATATTTCTATCATTTGCAGTATTGGGTTACATTCAAAGAGAGAACATAAAAAGAGAAGTGTTTCTTGGTTGTGAATTGGAGAAAAGGATAAGGGAGAGGGGAAATAGCTCTTTCTGCCTTAGAAAATTATTTATTTAAGTAAGGTAGTAGCTTCTGAGGTAAGATGCCAATGTTAAGGTGATTAAATGACAATGTCCTACCTTCTTTTCTTGGATGTCCATCCATTTTCCCCTCAATAGCTCACTCGTACTTTAAAGAGTAGAAATACTTACTAAGTTTTGGAAAAACCACTGACCAAGTAAACATCACCTCTTTCATCATGTTTTCCTAGCAATCCAATGGGAAAATGTCAGGGTGCAAAGCAAGAATTGCTAGTTTTCTCTGTCAAAACCAAATGTCCAACCTAGTAGGATTCTTTAGTGCAATTACAAATCTGTTCTTCTTGAGATTTGAGAGTTCTCCTTTGAAGATGAATTATTTCTTTCTCTCATTTTTAATGTTTCTCTTATCTGCCAGGCTGTAATCTTATGTTTTTCTACTTCACACCAAATATTTACAAGACTTCTTTAGCAGGGTTTCTTTAAGATTATCATCAATGCTATTGTGAATCCGTGAAATTGGAGTTTCTTACTGTCATTTTTCAAAGTGCTGCTGACTGTGCTGTCTAAAGAATGGTAACTCACAAATTACTTCTGTGTCTGAAGATGGAAAAAAAAATGTTAAGTCAATTTCTTGAATTAATTAAGAGATAACATTGATATGGGAATGGGCTGGTGCCACAAATAATTATCACTTGAAATTACACAGTCAAAAAGGCCAATTAAGGAACCAAATATAGCTAATGAGAAAATTTAATTGATAATTTTTCAAGCTGCTGGCTTGGTCCTGCATTCTTTCTATAGCTCAGTAACAACAATAACAATTTTTGCAAATAAAACAAAAAACAACAGAGGTAGCTCCACTGATTTTAAATGAGCAAGCTCTTTCTCCAACCATGTTGAAGTTTATTTTGTTTTTGGCTACATGAATATTCTTTTTCCACTACATCCATGTGTATTTAATTTATTTTTAATGATTTTCCCTATTTGTGCATAACTTCTTCTACTTTTTAAGAATTCTAAAGTCAAAAATGGAAGAGGACTTTCTGTATTTTAAACCTTAGTTAGAAAAAACAAATTCAAATCTACCATAAAACTTGTCCTTCACTCTTTTCTTTTTGGTAGTATATGGCAGACTATATACCTGGATGCCCTCGATGAAAATATCTTAAAATTCTCGTTAAAAGACAGAAAGCATGTTTTTAAAAGTAATTGTTAAGCAGGCCATATGGTAAGAAATTCTTATAGTTGAAAACAAAAAGAAATAGGATTACTGAAGCCTCCTTTCATTTTGAGGACATTTTCCAATATTCTGTAACTTTAAGCTTGGTTGTCAAAGCTTGATGGAGAATGGATAATAAAAGACAAAATCTAGAGGTTACCCAAGGCAGGGGAAATAATAGGAGACATGAATAAAAGTTCACTGAGTGAGTTAGGAAACCTATTCTTCTCATCCCAGGGATAGCTGGAAGAAGCAGGAAAAGGAGAGAAAAAGGACTAGCGAGGAGGAGGGAAAGTGAAGAAGTGAGAGGAGAAGAGAAGAGGAAGAAGAAGGGCGGGAAGAAGAGAAAAGAGAATGAAGAGGAGGAGGAGAAACTGAATATATATTTTCAGAATTACAGCCTAAATTTGTATCTATTGCTTAGACTAAGATAACTTAAAATGAAGAGTTTGTTTGAAAAGAGTACTGGAATGATGGAGCCCCTAGGCACATGGCAGAAGAAAACACAAAACCTCTTTGGAGGAGTCCACACTCAACTAATACCCCAAAATAACAATTATAGGCCCAAAATGATAAATGTAGAAGAAAGTGAGTCAACATGAATGAAAGCCAGCAGAAATAGCCAACAGCCAGAACAGATCAACAAGGATGTCAGATATCAGAATAAGAATATTAATTTGCTTGAATAAAACAAAGATTGAAAAAAGAAGATTAAAGGAAAAAGAGGCCATAAAAATGTTCAGGCAGATTTGAAAAATGTCTATATACTAATTCAGGACATGAAAAATATTAAAAGTGAAATTATAAACCTAATAATATATTAAACATGACATAAAGAATCCACAAGAGAAGTAATAATTTTTGTTTGTCCCTTTGCTTGTCATGCTACTTCCTGGGCTCTCCAAATAATTGTCTTTTTCCTCACCCTTTAGTTCTCTATTTAAACATCATCCTCTCAGTGGCCTTACTTGAGCACTCTTGCTTAAATATCTTTCCCTCCAAATTATTCATAAAACTTTGCAGTCTATTTAACAAATAATTTTTTAAATATATTTTTCCCATCAGATTATAAGCTCCAAAGAGTTTACAAAGAAATTTTGTCATATACAGTGCATAGCACAGGAAATGAATCACATAAGTGCCTAATTAATATTTTTGATTGAAGGACTTAATGACTGAAATGGCTAAGCACAATACCTGGTACCTAATAAGTTCTCAATAAATGATAGCATGCACATTTTGTTACATATTATTTGACACAGTGCTAAGCATTGGGTGTGCCTTGGGTGAACAGAGTGAATTTGGTGCACTAGGTGGATAGAAAATACAGTTATGGAGAAATGGCCATGTGTTCACCAAACCCCTTTCATGTCTCCCCGTACATATCTCTAGGGCATATCCTATTTCCCAAACAAACAGAACTTCCTAAAGGACTGAGTTCTGGAAAACAGGATTTATACACAAGTGTCATGTGCCATTTTCAGTCTTTTCCCATAAAATTCTCATATAATCCACCTCTGCTTCTCTTTTGTCATCTCTGCTTAATCAAGATGACCTTAAGAATTTAAATAAAAAGCGCCTGTGTTCCTGATGTCTGCATAGAGCAGTCTCCTCTACACTTCTCTCCCTATGTTGAATTATGATATGCATGAGAAATAAACTTTTATTTTATTAAATTAACCACTGAAATTCATGGTTACTTTGCAGCAGTTGACCTACCATGATTTATATACCATCACAAAATTATAATCTACTGGGATTATAATGTAGAATGATAATGTCTTACTATGGTTTACATACTTCTAGTTTCAGAATAGCATTACCCACAGTACAATACTGTATTCGAACTTGTATACTGAAGCCAAACTTACATAATAGAAATGAAATGTCATTTTATAAAATGAGGCTAAAATTTACATGACAAAGGAAACCAAAGAAATGTAAGATCAAAGAATAGATTACCAAAGACTATTTTTTTGACTCTTTAAAGCAGTACTTTGTAGTCTGTTTCTCTTTTTATGAAACTGTAATAAGAATCTGTTTTATGTCTAAATCCACCCTGTGAAGCTTTAAGCTCTCTGTTTTTACCAATTCATGCAGCTATTTAAAAGCTGAACGTATACCTGATTTGCCATTTCTAGGGACTAATTGGTACTTCTGTTAATTGTATGACATACAATATCAGGATAATGGCAGTCATCTTGCTTGTTTTGGGTCATAAGTCTATGGGTACTCCAGACTTTATAACAAGTCTTTTCATTACTATATTATATCCTTTAAGTGGCTTTTTAAATTTTATTTTCAGGTATTAATTTGTGGCCCCTTGAGTCTAAGAATTGGAAATGTCAAGAGTGACAGCAGTTATTTTGTTGACTGTTTGCTTCACACTTCCTTTCACATTCACTACCTAAATATTCTCATTATCTGCTTATTTCACCTGTCATAAAGTTGGCACTGTACAAAACTCTGATTCTTTAACTGTTTTACAGGTTTGGTCCTAATACAGGAAATGTATACTGGAGAGCTGCTATTCTAAACATTTAGTGAGAAAATAGAATTCCCAGGAATTGTAAATTATGAATTCTCACTGAATATAGGATAATTACCAAATTAGAGCAACTGCCACACTCACAAGCTCTTTGTTTTATTTTTTGTTTTTTGTGTTTTTTTTTGAGTAAGCAGGGAGAAAATTAATTGAGAACACATATGAAAGGACATGCAGTCACTGTTGCAATGACAGAAGTGAAAAAAAGCAAGAGGGCCTTACAAGATTTTGAATTTCACCTTTTCAGTAGTCTTTGTGGGTTATGTTGTTTTCTAAAAAAGCTTTAAGCTAATTTTGTCATGTATTATATATTTATTGGTGTTTTCATTGCAATAAACACATAATTTTTTCTTTTTAAATATATTTCTGTGCATCACTGATGTCATCTTTTATCAAAGCAGAACATTTTTGACAAGGACTTAAACATACAAGGTTGCTCCATTTGGCAACAAATCACAGATAGAAGAAAAATTAACAAGAAAATCAAAGATGTTTATTTGATTCCTTTTCTAAATATACAAATCTTAAAGGACAAAAGTATTACTGCTTTTTAAATTCCTTAGTGTGTAATGTTAGTTTACACAAGAGACTTGTTAATTTCCATTAAGAAAATTTTTCAGAAAAAAATCTCAAAAGTAATTTACTTCCGGCTGAAAATAAGGGTTATGTTACAGTAGAAAACTCATTGAATTAGAAATCAGAAGGTTTATATTCCAGTTCTAGCTCCAAAACACAGTACTCTAAGGCAAGCTATTTGACCTTCATACTTTCAATCCCTCACCTGCAAAATAGATATTTCTACCACTTTGCACAACCCCAGATTGACAATTATCATTTTAGGACTGGATTTTGCAATTGTCCCACTTTTCAAAAATAAAACTCTTACTGTGGACAATTGCATTATATCTTGAAAACAAACTGTCTGAAATCTAAGACTCTTGAGAAAGCAGATTCAATAATAAATGGAAGTTCAGAAGTCACAGCCTTTGGGGTAAAGAGAGAATAAACAGGTCAAAAGTATCAGGCTTGTAGGACTCCCTCCCTACATAGGCTGAGATCTTTTGAAGACATGTATAGAGGTTCCATGTAAAGAGAAGAGATTAGAGGAGCCAGTTGGAAAGGATGGGGGAGAATAAGCCCTATTTGATGGCCTTGATTTGTCAATCAGGAAACGCTTTCAACAGCTGTTTTGCAAAAATGAGTTTCATAAGTATGCTGGTTTGAAAGGATGTATGTCCCCTAGAAAAGCCATGTTTTAATCTAAATCCCCTATCACAAAGGCAGAATAATCCCCATTCAATACTGTATGTTTGAAACTGCAATCAGATCATCTCCCTGGAGATGTGATTTAATTAAGAGTGGTTGTTAAACTGGGTTAGGTGACAATGTTTCCACCCATTTGGATGGTCTTGATAAGTTTCTGGAGTCCTATAAAAGAGGAAACATTTTGGAGAATGAGTGATTCAGAGAGAGCAGAGCAGAGCATAATGACATAGCCATGAGAAGAAGAGTCCACCAGCCAGTGACCTTTGGAGATGAAGAAGGAAAATGCCTTCCAGGGAGCTTCATGAAACAGGAAGCCAGGAGAAGAAGCTAGCAGATGATGCCATGTTCGCCATGTGCCCTTGCAGATGAGAGAGGAGCCCTGACCATGTTCACCACGTGCCTTTTCAGATGAGAGAGAAGCCCTGACTGTGTTCGCCATGTGCCTTCTCACTTGAGAGAGAAACCTTGAACTTCATCGACCTTCTTGAACCAAGGTATCTTTCCCTGGATACCTATGATTGGACATTTCTATAGACTTGTTTTAATTGGGACATTTTCTCGGCCTTAGAACTGTAAACTAGCAATTTATTAAATTCCCCTTTTTAAAAGCCATTCTGTTTCTGTTATATTGCATTCTGGCAGCTAGCAAACTAGAACAATAAGGGAAAATGTGTGTGCCTCTTCTAGAACTTGTGTCTCTATATGAGGGAAGAAGGCTTTTAAACTAAATAACTATTGTCTTTTTTAACTTTTTAGATTGTAATATATATATATATATATATATATATATATATATACAAAGCAAAGAAATAAAAAAAGTAATAGTTTTTGAACCATTCTTCAACATAATTACAGGACAGATCCCAGAGTTTGTCATGGGCTACCATACCACCATCTCAGATTTTTCCTTCTAGCTGCTCCAGAACATAGGAGGCTAGAATAAATATTTTATCATCACAATCAATTTTTTTTCTTTTTGTGAAAAATTACATATGTACAAAAAAGCTTAAGCTTCACAAGAGTAAGCATCCAGATCAAGGGCTTAACCTATTGATTTGGGTGTCCCTAATGTTTGACACAGTGTCAGTGGATTCCCTGGTGGTAAAGTTCAATAGTTCCACAGTTTTTCTCCCATCCTTCAAGGGTTTTGGCAATACTTTTTGATATCTGAATAATATATTTGAGGCTATATCCAGGCATTACATTAAGCTATAAAAGATTAAATGCCCTCATTCTTATTCTGGGCTCCCATTGTTTCGATTGTTCAAATGAGCTATGTAAACAGGTTGAGTTAGATTATGTGCTACAGAAAATGTAGGTTCTGGACAAAATAAACCTTTCTTCCTTTGGCCTCAAAGAGTAGGTGCAGTTCTAAGATATAGACAATGTCTTCCTTACCCCTGTGTCTGAATTACCTTAATCCCAACCTGATTGGCTTCATTCTTATCTCTAAATCCCAGGTTATACATATATAAAACAGCCTCTCAAAATCCAGAAATAATTGCCACTCTGGACTAAATGTGTCTGCTATAAGAGCTTACAATCTAGGCCTCTGTTTTCTTATAAGTATTTTCTAAAGGAGACCATACAATAATTGCTTTCTCATTTCTGGCTTATTTTGCCTCACCAAATGTCCCATATATTCATTCACATTGTTGCATGCCTCATGACTTAATTCCTTTTTGTAGCCGCACAAAATTTGATCATAAGTATACACCATCATTTGCCAATCTACTTCTCAGTCAGTGCATCCTTCAACCACCTGCACTCATTAGGCATCATATATAGTGTCCAAAGTTCTCAGTCCATCAACACTCTCAATTTTAGAAAATTTAATTGTTCCCAAGAGAAAGATAAC
>PVIY010055576.1:0-13675 GCA_004026745.1 Myrmecophaga tridactyla | reverse complement strand
AAAAGCCAACTCTCTCTCCCAGCCAACACAATAAACAAACTCACTGCCCTCCCCCTCTCTGCATGGGACATGACTCCCAGGGGTGTGGACCTCCCTGGCAAAGTGGGACAGAAATCCTAGAAAGAGCTGGGATTCAGCATCAAGGGACTGAGAAAACCTTCTTGACCAAAAGGGGGAAGAGAGAAATGAAACAAAAGAAAGTGTCAATGGCTGAGAGATTCCAAACAGAGTGGAGAGGTTATCCTGGAGATTATTCTTATGCATTAAATAGATATCACCTTTTTAGATAAGGCGTAACAGAGAGGCTGAAGGGAACTGCCTGAAAATGTAGAGTTGTGCTCCATTAGCCATGTTTCTTGAAAATGATTGCATAATGACATAACTTTCACAATGTGAATGTGTGATTGTGAAAACCTTGTGTCTGATGCTTCTTTTATCTACCTTATGGACAGGTAAATAAAACATACAGATTAAAAATAAATAAGTAATAAGGGGAACAAATGTTAAAATAAATCTAGTAGATTGAAATGCTAGTGATCAATGAAAGGGAGGGGTAAGGAGTATGGTATGTATGAATTTTTTTCTGTTTTCTTTTTATTCTTTTTCTGAATTGATGCAAATGTTCTAAGAAATGCTCATGATGATGAATATACAACTATGTGATAAAAAAAAGAATGTTCATATTGTATGTTGATTGGTTTTATTAATAAAAATTAAAAAAAAAAAAAGCCAAGAACAAAAACTCAAAGCAGCAGCTACAAAAGCGAAGGAGCACAAAAGTCAGGAGAAACAAACGAGAGTATAAAAATAAAAAAAATTAGAATAACCAGCGAAGCCAGACAAAGAACCGGTGAGAGAAATGACCTGGGTATAAGTGAGTTAGGTAGAAAAGTAAAGGCAGCTCTAGTAGGTGCTTTTTCAGTAAAGCAAAAAGCCAATACAAAGTAGAGAAGCTGGAACAAGAATGCCTTGGTAAGGTGGGGTTGGGATGTGGGAGTGGGGTGTGGGAATGGCAGAAAACACCCAAACTGGCCCTCTTGATCCTTTAGAACACACTCAGAGGCTGCATGGCAGAAACAGCTATCTGAATGGCATCTCTACAGTAACAGTCCTCGAAAAGGAATGATTAATATCCAGTACAAATGCCACTCCAAAGCAACTGAGGAACAAACGAGCCATGCTATAACAGCAGCAACAAAGACAAATCCACACAATTTTGGCAAGGAGTGCAAAGGCCAGGAGACTAAGCAGAGGCCAGGAGACTAAGCCTATCTAGTACCAAGTAATGTACAATACTGCATCTATAAAATACCACAAAGTTGTCTGCCAACAGCTAGAAATGCTTCTGCCCATAACTTTAAAAAAGCAAATCTGAGACATATCTGACAGTACAACACATGTGCTATTGAGGCTCATTAAAATTAAGAGGGTAGGGCCAGGTGGCTCAGCAGGCAGAGTTCTCGCCTGCCATGCCAGAAACCAGGGTTTGTTTCCCAGTGCCTGCCCATGCAAATAAATAAACAAATAAATAACAGGGCAGAATCCTTTACCATCTGCTCTGGTTTGAAACCGTTATGTAACCCAGAAAAGCCTTGTTCTTTTAATCCTGAGTCAATATTGCAGGGTGGGACCTTTTCATTAGGTTGTTTCCATGGAGATGTATGACACATCCACTTGTGGGTGTGACCTCTTGATTAGATTACTTCCATGGCAATGTGGAACACCCAATTGTGAGCGTGATCTTTTGATTACTTGGAGGTGTGACCCCACCCATTGAAGGTGGAGCTTGATTAGTTTACTATAGTCCTTAAAAGTACCGACAGAGACACAGATGTTTGGAAATGCCAAAGGCCCAGGAGATGCCAGATGCTAACAGAGATGACAGAAGCTAGACAGGAACCAGAGCCCAGCAGACATTGCCATGTGCCCTTCCATGAGATACTAAGAGAGGAAACCCAGAGTTCTGTCCCAGGGCAACTAAGTCAGGACCTACAGACACTAGGAGTGGAAGACACTGGAATTAGAAGCTGGCAACAACAGAACTGGGAACAAGGACCAGCAGGTGCCAGTCGCACGCCTTTCCAAGTGACAAACATTGGCCTTTCTTCAGAGTCAAGGTATCTTTCTCTGGATGCCTTAGTTTGGACATTTCTAAGGCCTAAGAACTGTAAATGTGTAATTTAATAAATACCCTTTATAAAAGTCAATCCATTTCTGGTATTTGCATTCTGGCAGCATTAGCAAACTAAAACACCATCTCAAAGTGATGACTCTGAAAACAAAGAACTGTATACTAGGATGCACCTGAGCGACTTAACAGAGCATCTAGACTCTGACTGCCATGTTGCCCACAAACCACTATGCTCATCATGGAATAAAACCTGTATGTGAGATACTTAAGTATCACATGAAAACTAATCTATTTGCGGGCAACTGTAGAACTCAATCTAACGAAGCAAAGTGCTATCTAGCAATCCTGTGACCATTTGGCTGCCCATTCTAATGTGACCCCTTGAATTTTACCTATGAGCCAGAGGATAAATTAGAATATGAACTGTTTGTGGAAGAGAGATTTAATGAATAAGCTGAGTAACATGCTATAGCAGACTTTTATTTTGTATTATAGTTTCAAGTTGCAATTTTTATGTTGTCTAGAAAGCTCTTTTTTAAAACTTTGAGGAAAGGTCAGAGAAAATGACAATTGAGTCATACTTGCTACCAAGAGCCCAGGAAACCATTTATTTCACAACTACCCTAGGGATGGGACAACTGAGGACCTACAGCAACACTCCTCCCTAATCAATTCTACAACCGGGTTCCTGCCTCTCAACTCAGTGTCTACTCTTCAGAGTAAACATTCTACAAAACAGCTCACCATGAATTATGAAAAAGGGAAGGATATTCTTTTTTCAAGCCTGATTAACAAACTTAGTATAAATGAACTGGAGATGCCAACAGGAAGGCAGCTTTCTGTCTCTGGGTCAGCAACTAACTCTGAAGGCAGGTATGGCATGCTGGTACTCAGTGGTTGCAATGCTGCACATAACCCACTCTCCATGTCTAATGTTAAGACTGAAATGAAATGGGGATCTGTGTTTCAGAACTGAGGAGACGCAAAGTGCTGTATAGCAATCCTGTGACCATTTGGCTGCCTAGGGACCTCCATAAGGGCCCTTCCTCCCTACACAGACTATACTTAAAAAAACAAACAACAACAACAAAAAACAACAAAAAAACAAGAGTTGACAGCAATTGTTTATGGCTCAATACAATTAAATCTATTCTTGATGATTCAGTGAAGGACGGAGAGAAATTCACAGGACAAGGGAGAAATATTTCCATGAAAAAAATTAGTTTAAGTTGTGGTATTTTAAAAGATTAAATGATTGCTTCACAGACATTCCCTGAAGCCATCAGTAGCCAAGGTTTTACTGTACTAAACACAGCATACTTCCCAAATGAGTCCCAAGTGTGGGGTGCTTGGAATGCCTCAGCATCTGCCTTTGCTGCTTCTGCAATAGATATCTATGGGTATTTATAGCCTAAGTCCAATCAGTGGCACTCACAGTACTGACTGTGATGCCAGACTAAGAAACAAAAAGCCAGCATAGAGTGGCTGTAGCTGTATATTTAAAACCTCCTCAGATTAGGTTTTAAATCATGGGACTATATGTACATTTCCCCTCATTCTGTTCTTCACTGTGATTAAAATCTGAAAGCAATTACATACCACATTCTTTAGCCTGAGAGGTCTGTGGGGGGCTCAAGACACTCATGACTGGCTAACATGGGTCTCTTACATATGGAAATCAGCAATTCAGTGAATGAGGCAGCAGCAACACCTTGTGTAAAAGCAGTATTCTACCTTATGATTTTTTTTAAGTTGAAAATAAAGAGAGGCAAAAGGAAATAAAATGTTAGGAAAATTAATCTCCTCTATTACTTTTTCCCATTTTACAGTATTTTTTTCCTGCAGTGTCATGTTGTAGGAATGCAGCTCCTTTACTCTCAACAATGAAATAGTTCAAAGATTAGAAATTCTCAAGTATTTCTATGAGACAACTCACTGCCTAGCACTGTGAAAGCAAGAAGTTGTCTGCCTGCAGCATTAAAATGCAGGAGGTCTGCCTGAAGGAAATTCTCACCATTCACAAACTGAGAGCAGAACTAAGGCACTTACGCTTCAGTGAACTGCCATGCAGCATTAAGAACTCAAGACTGAATAAGAAACCATAAAGAAGCCATTTTCTCTCTAGAATGAAGCTAGAGATTTAAATGGAAGATTTCATTTAGTTTGCTGAAAGGAGAATTAAAACAGAGGAATTTATTTTTTTACTAGAGTAATACGGATCTTGGGGGACATAGTGGAAAGTAGGGAGACTGGGGAGGTGTAGAAGGAGGGTTCTTTGAATAAGAGAAGGTTATTACCTAGAAACTATTTGGAACACATGAGGTGACCTAATTCTTAAAGAGTCTGGTTAATGTCTTGACTCCTAGCATTCTACATTCTTTTCGGTTGGTCCCATTTGGCAGAATCTTTTCTCTTACACCAAGATGCATGTCAAAGGAAAGTATAATCTCATCTGTGAACTAAGACTTTAAGAAGCACATAATAAGATACAAACTTCCCAGAGAAAAAGAACATTTTATATTAACGTATTTTCCACACTGGCTCTGGATACAGCCCTGCAAAGCAACCTGATCACAGATGCGTATCTTGATAAAATGTGCCAATAAAGCCTAAGAAACAAGAAACATCTTTAGAAAAATTTCAAATGTAATTTTATCAACAGCAGAAATTACCCTTAACTTGCAGGTTTCTCACTTTTCCCCACACCCAGTATTTCAGAATGTCACCCACTTTCTACTAATGTGTTGGGAAGAAAGAAACAAGATCATTAATTTTGTTTTCAAAGCACCTCATTTGAGAAGAGAATAAAATGCCAAAGGAAAATTCAGGTCGAAGAAAGAAAAGGTAAAGATTAAGAAAGAAAAAGACTAGTTATATAAATTTTTTTTCTGCTTCAAATGAAAATCAACATGAAAGTATCTGACATCTTCAACTGACAAACTTAATTCATTTTTAGTGGTGAAAAGTTTTTGCAGTTGTTAAGTTGTCCAAGTGTGTCACTGTTCTCCATCATCCTTGAATGAACAGCAGTAGGGGTTGGAGGTCTAAATGTACCATAAGGAGACCCTGAAGAGCTGGAAGCAGGACTGCAACTTACCAGCTCCTTAAAAAGTTTCTGAATACGAAGTATAGATCAAACTATCATTCTGGAGGTACCAAGGAAGGGAAGAAAAGATTTGTTTCAAAGCAGCTGATACTGTCACATCACTGCAGGTGACAACTGTCTGCTCTCATTTCAGTCATTGAGGGGGAAGGAAAGCAGCAGATTCTCCTAACTTTTATATTTATGGAGAGGAAATAAGCTAGTTTCCAAAAGAGACAGCAACAGGCTGGAAAAAACCTTATAAAACCAGGCTCTATGAGCAGGTGCTCTGCACACATGTGAGCAAGACTCAGCACATGGCCTCATGACCATGGGCACCAATAAAGGAGGGGACGGCCTTTCCCTTTTAGTAATGGTACAGTTTCATGGCTTTCTAGGAACTTCTATAAGAGATTATTTCACATGTATCCAAATGAACTTGATATAGCTAGTAAAATGTTCAAACAATTTTTAATTGTGTATTTATTTATTTATTTGTGTGTATGTGTGTATAACTGTATATTTATTTTACTAACAGAAGCATGGCTGTACACAGTTCATCTTTAAATAAAACTAAATGTTTCCAACGAATTATTTAGTTTCCAACTAAATATATATATAGACAATTTCACTGTGACCTATAAACTATCCCAGAATAAATGGGGGCATCTAACTATCAGTTACTTTGCATGGCCTCCCTTTCATCTTCCCCATCTCTACTTAGCCACATCAGGCTTCATGCAGTCTGGTGAAAAGCAATTAATCATCGCAGAAGGCAGAAAATTCCATTTCAAGGCGGCTCCAAGAGTTAGAAAGTTCTTCCATATGCTGACCCAAAATCTCAGTGATTTTCGGTCCTAGTTCTACCTTCTGGAACCACACAGACTACCATGCATTTCGTCCGAATTATTACTTACCTTTAGACGTTCAATGGCTTCCTCTCCTCCAGGTGTAGACATGATCCTCTCCTGAATACTGCTCACAGATGTTAAGCCCACCTGACTATTGAGTGAGCAGGAAGATGGAGATGAAGTAAGGGACCCCATGGATGCTGTGGAAAAATTGCCAGGACGTTGATTCTCAGAGGCTAGCAAGTACCTATGCTTATTGTTCTGAAAATCTTTCAGATCTGGGAGATAGAAAGAAGGGAAGGCAGAAAAAGTAGACAAGAGGGATAGAAGCAGAAAGGGAGAAAAAAAAAAAGACAGGAAGGAACACAACTGTAAGAAAGGACAGCACTGAAGCGCCAAAGGCATGTTATAATAAAAGCCAAGTTATTACTGTTCTAGATGGCAGTTCTAAAACATGTCTGTCTTTATTTAACACTGGTATTTTAGAGGTTAAGAAGCACTCTGAATTTAAGCATTCTTCCAAAACAGCCATATAAATTCCTTCTATTGCTCAATATCTACAATGCCTTCAGATTTACATGACTCTTAAATTTCAAGAGTTTGGAACAGTAAGGAAAAAAAGATGATCATTTATTTATCAATAATAATGCATATCAGTCAGGCTCAGTGTTTTATGATACTCAGTAAAAATTTCCAAAAACATATTACAGTTAAAACAAAAATCTGAACACTAAGCGCAGTGTCCTTTGTATAATATTTCAACATGCTTAAAAAAACCTGCTGGGCGGGCCACGGTGGCTCAGCGGCAAGAACGCTTGCCTGCCATGCCAGAGGACCCGGGTTCGATTCCTGATGCCTACCCATGTAAAAAAAAAAAAAAAAAAAAACCTGCTTATATATGCCTTAAATAAAAAGAAGAGGCATTTGTGGAAATGACAGGAATTTTTATAAGTCCTGATTAAAAACTCAGGGCTGACTGATCTACTCAATAGAGAAGAGCACAATTAGCAAACTGATAAATTTTGGTGTGGTTTACATTCACCTATCAAAATAAGCAAAAATTAAGGCTGATTATTTGTTAATTTAAACAAGGCCTAAGAGTATGACCAAGAGTCATTGGTAAGTCTGATTCCCAGTAGGAAGTACAAGTTTTAGGGACATACTTTCCATTTAGTAAGGTCTCTAGGAGAGATATAAATTGTGCTTTCAAACCTAGCTTTGGTAAAACAGTCACAAACAGAGCAAAATTCATTAATGTGCTGTTTGTACTTTCTTCATTAGTCATCCTCAAATAGATACCAGAAGAAAACCACAGGTGTTGGTGTATTTCTATTTTTTTAAATTTAATCAATTGTGAAGTTGATCTATGTTGCTTAAAATTTATCAGTAAGTTGTACTTAAAGGACATGATATGAGTCAATACAAATAACAGGCAATAAATATGATTAGCTTTCTCTGGGTCTATCAACTCCACTATTTCTTCACAGCCAGTTCTTGAAGCCCCTTAAACCAAGTAGCTGCTTCAAGACAGTTTGAAAACCACCATCTGCAATTATAGGACATAGGAAAGCAAGCAGAGATGAGTTTTAAAAGAGGAAAATGGCCTAGAGCAAAAAAAATAAGCCACCAAGTGATGGCAGCAAGGTGGGAAAGAAGAGGATGCACAGAGTTTAGAAGGTCCAATGGACACATGCAAGCCCTAAGAGTAATTACAGTAGTAGACTGAAATAGATATTCAGAACTAGTCTGGGCTGCTTTCCTGCACAAATACAGCATTAAAACTTAGTCATGCATTGTTTTTTGGCGATGCCACAGCTGCTCAGAAAAAATGTTAGTCAACAAGCTGAAAGTAGCACACCTTGAGCACAAAAGCAAGAGCAAGATGGCATCTCTTCCACACCAGTGTCATTCAGCTTTGGAAATCTCAGACAGAGCTATTTCAGTCCAAGAGTAACTTCTGTATTAGGATATTATAGTGTCATCAAAGCCTGACATCATCACAGTAGCCAAACTTATATTTGGCTTTCATATATATTTCTTCACTGTCAAGCCTCATAATATGCCCTTCTATAGAAATAAGCAAACAATTAAAAATCTAAAAATTACTTTTAAAAAATCAAGATTCTTCATTTCTTCTAAGATAACAATTCCTCATAATAATCTGCTATTTTTAAAGGGGGAGAAGTTATTTCTTCACCAACTTAATGACAAATATAGAGAGAATAATGTGCAATCCTTTATAATTTGTGGTATACATTCTAGACACCTAACTTTTCAATATTTGATTTGTGATTTATAAAAAGAAAAAAAAAGTTTATCAAATTATCAAGTAAGCTGAGGCCCAAGATACAGAAGGAACCATCTTGGCACAAGCATAAATGAATGCTAACCCAACACATATAGAACTATTTAATCATGAGTAATGTTTGGCAGAATGGAAGTAATTGTGTTTAACGATGTATGTATAAAGGTTCAGAATGACATAGAAAATTGAAAAATGTTCTTCTATTAAATAATCAGACCCTGAAGGGAGCAACTTCAGAGGGCAAAATAATGTTAGTGTTCTAAAGATTAAAAGCAAGGTCTCTGAGTTACACTCTCCAACTTGACTACTTAGAAATCATGGGATTTTAGGTGAACTCACTCCAGGCTGCAGCGCCCTCATTGCTAAATAGGAACGTTTTCGGGCGGCTGCCGTGGCTCAGCAGGCAGAGCTCCGACCTGCCGTGCTGGAGGTCTGGAGTTCGATCCCTGGTGCCTCCTGCCCATTTGCAAATTAAAAAAAATAAATAGGAACGTTTTCAAGATCACTGAAAGGATTAAGTGATGTAATACATTCAAGGTGCCAAGAACAGGGCCTGGTACATTGTAAATACTCAGTAAGTATTATCTGCTCTCTCATCACCACCACCATCATCGTTGTTGTCATCTTCATCATCATCTATATTTGGATTTAGTTATTCACAAGAGGTGGGAGAACTGAAGAGTAGAAAAGTAAGAGATTTTTTAAAGTCTCTTGACTTTATTCAAGCAACAAACTGAAATTCAGCAAAGACTGTTTTGCTAAGTGGAGAAGGACAAAAATGGGATCATCTGTGATCTACAGTATGCTCTGTCTGGGATTTCCCTTTTAGGATTGCTGACATGCAAAGTTCATTTTAAGGCTGATCCAGCAGAGGCAGATTAGCAAATCAGAGTACTGGAAATAACCAATACATGAAATACACACATTTGCCTCCACTTCCAGAGTAATCATCGATCAATGGCTCAACTGAAGGTAAGCAAGAGGGAAAATATAAGAAGGGTCAAAGTTCAGGTTCAGCAGTGACAAAGATAAGGAACAGAGCAGTATTTGGTATTTGGAAAGATGAAAAAGTTCACACTTACAATAGATATGATTTTTGTAAACTGTATTTACCCCAAATTCCGATTCTAAATAATAAGAAGAGGACTTGAAAACTTCATTAGGATTTTAAGGAAAATAATCTTAATTTTATACCCAAAAAATAAAAATACATTTTGTTAAATAAACCCATATTCTACCATAACCTAGTCTACCTGATTAATCTATTTTACTCACTTAAGAGAACTTCTGATTAGACATTATGTACGTAGGCAGATCACTGAGGATAAAAAAATGTATTTTAAGACAACACTGTAAAACAATTTTCTCTGGAATTCTAATTCTTGAACTTGACAGAAACGATTTTTTTCTCTTCACAGGCTTTGGGAGGTGAGGGGTGGTATTCAAAGGTCAATCTTATCTGAAAGTAGAACTGAACAGTGGCCTCTTACGTATTTATCACTGTCACTACAGTAACATAGAGAAACCCTGATAAAAGAAAAAATTTCAAGTGACTTTTTATGAAGTTATTAATTTCTCAGTGAAAGCTGAACATTCCAAATAAATTTCACTGGTGCTCTAAAACAGAATTTTAATAAAAATCCAACTAGTGATATATTAATGTTTTTAAAAATAATTTCATGATTTCAATGGGCAGACTGGTAAATACGACAAAGAAATTCTGAGATCACTTTCATTGGGTGTTTTAAGAAGTTAAGAAAAAAACAAAACAAGACACCCTTTCACTACTGTCTTGCTTCATTTGATTCCTTAAAATTAAGTTTCTTTTAAATGTTAAGAACCCCAAAGAGGAAAGGAGATTTTGAGTTGATGCTTAATCCACCTACTATCAATAATATCTCCCAGCCCCTGAGCACGAAGAAGGTCCTTCAGTCGTGTCACCTCCTCCTTTAATTCACGAACCAGTTTGGCATTGGGGTCCTCATTGATAACAGCATTGCATTTGATTTGTTTTGCACGATCTGCATATCTAGATCCAGAAAGAAAATTCATTTTTGCCGTTACACTCAGATTCTCTACTTCTCATAAGATACGTACCATTATTTCTCAAATAAACATATTTCTACATTTTATGAGCCTTGATAATACATTTGTATAAAACTGTTCACTACCTTATAAAAATGAAAAGATAAATTTGTTATTTGCCCAAAAATCACAATGAAAATAAACACTGGTGAGAAGACTCAAACCCAATCTATCAGATTATAGAATGCTCCTTCCATTATATCAAATGTTTTTAATGGGAAAAAAGGTAGAAAGTTCCAGATTAAAGTTAAAAGAACCCATTCAAAGATAAAAACACTTTGTTAATGAACACTGTCAGTAATGTTTCTTTTAATGTACACATAATTTTATGACTTTTTACTACTTGAACATTTCTATAATGACAAACACCACAAGAAGGAGCCATTACTTTTTATAGAAATGAAAATAATAAACTTTCACTATTATCTATACGTTATCCAAAAATCTTACTTGAACAATTCTATTTTTTTCTATGAAAAGTTCCCGCCTTTCCTAATGAAACTGAAAACCGTTTCTCATATTTTCCCTGTTATAAGAGGGATTAATTGTTATGAAAGACTATACAAACAATATAAGAAAAGTCAGGACATAACAAAATGGCATACAATGGCACTGTGTTCTATTTAGTTATCAAGATCAAAAGAGATGGGTTCGGTTCCCAGACCATGCACCACCCCAAAATAGAAAGAAAGAAACGTAACAAAATAAGGCTCAGTGGCTAAGAGATTTTAAATAGAGTCAAAAGGTCATTCCGGAGGTTATGATTAAGCAAACTTCAGCTGGGTATTGCAAATTGCCAAGGTATGCCAAGCTCCAACCAACAGTATTCCTGAAAACCCTAAAGAAAACCCAGGGCTCTGTCTAAGACTCTATAAAAGATTTACTTAAGTCATTTTTCAGAAAGTTAAAACCTCCAGATTGTTCCTATACCAGATTAGCCCTGAAACCTAGAGGAACTGTCAACCAGTTGCATCCCTCTACCGTATAATGTCAATACCCCTTTTCAATACGTAGAAGTTAGAACAGTCATTGCCCAAATATCCTGAAGACTGAGAGAATGATCAAATGAGAAGAAGGAGATGTAACTAAGAAGTTAGGATTTAACAAAGGATTATGACAACTGAATCATTATATAGACATTTCCTTTTAGTTTCTAGTGTTTTAGAACAGCCAGAAGGAAATACCTAAAATTGTGGAACTGTAACCCATACCATACTTTGAAACTTTACTCTATAGCTACTCGTTAAACTGTACTTTGAAATTTGTCACTTTTCAGAATGTATTTTATATGTCACAGTAAAAAAAAAAAAAAGTTTAAAATAAATTCCTCTGCCTAAAAAAAAAAATATCAAGTGAGAGTGAGTACCTTAGAGTGCTCAAAGTTTCATCATAGTTGATATCTGCTGGGCTCAGAGCAGCAACCATTGCAGTTCGAGAATTGCCTCCTGAAAAGATTAATCATGATGATCTCAAATCACACTCATTTTAGAAAGAAGTTTATTGGGTATGTCAAATTTGACAGTTCAATCTCGGATCCTAAGATCTAACAAAAAGTCAAAAAACTTCTAGGAATGTTGTCTTGCCAGAAACTGTAGTACTCAAACTTTGTGGTCTAGATCCATCATCTCCAATTCTTTCGCTCCCATTCTTTCTTTAACCCAATTCAATCAAGATTTCAACCCTACCACTCCAGCAAAACTGCTCTTAGAAACTTGAAAGTCCAAGAGCCCGGTCTCAGTCTCTTCCTTTTATTGGCAACATTTGACACAGTTGATTACTCTTTCTCCTTGTTGAAGAGGAGAGAAAGGGACTAAGGTACAGTGAATGAAGGACTGTGACCTGAAAATCTAAAAATTTCAGCAATAAAAATGAGTGAAGAAAATTACACACACACACAAAAAACACACACATACACACAGTCTAAGTGTATCTCAAAGAAGAATAGGGTGTTGGAAGATGAAAAAGATGCAATAGTTGGAGCAAGCATGGGGAATCAGGAAGAAAACTACTCCACAGTTCAGGTCCAGAAGTAAATGATATATAGTAGACAACCCTGACTTAAGAGTGAACAAGTCATCAAGAATAAAAATGGAAAAAAACAAAAAAACAAAAAACCAGAAGCATTCAAGTTAGTAAAATGAAGATCCAGAGATTACTCTTCTCCAAAACAGACTTACAAAGACAATCAGCAAAAAGATACCTAGTGAGTAGCTTTAAAAAGATAACTACATGGAATTTTCTTTTCCAGTGGTTAGATCAAACATACCTAGATTTTCCCGAAGGAGCCAAGTAAGTACAGAATCCCGGTATGGAATAAAATCCGTTTTCTTCTTCTTCTTACTCTATAAAAGAGAAAGAAATGGCCTTAGAGTTATTCAGGGAAAAAATTCACATGAAAGGTAAACAAGCCGAAAATTTCCACGTAAATCAAATTACAATAGAACCCTATTACTGTTGAATTTAACATGCAGAGTTTCAATTATTCACAATACCCAAAGTTGATGAAACAAAGTAATTTTTTCCTTTTACATTTTATTTTGAAAAATTTATAACAGAAAAGTTGAGAGTAGTATAATGAATGAGCAGCTTCAACAATTATTAATATTTTTCCTATCATCTTTCATTTTTCCCCCAAACACTTTCTATACATTTTTTCCTGAACCTTCGTGAAGTTAGTTGCAGATACCATGCACTTTTACCCTAAAAAGCAGGTAAGGAAAGACATTCTCTAACAAAGTTTATACAATGACCAAATTCAGGAAATTTAACATCAATACTATCTAACATCTGTTCATATAATGTCTTTTACAGCTATTAATGTTTTAAGGAAATTCACCACTTATAAATACTTCAGGTAGATTTCTCTAACAGAAAAGGACTTTTCTTGTAAATAATATACCACAAGATCATCATCACACTTAACAAAATTAACCACGATGCTTTAATATCATCTAATACCCAGTCCTTCAAACAATGATTTTTATTTCTGAGAGGGACAAATATGAATTCTGTGCATTCCACATTAGATACAGGAGCAAGTCATTTATTTAATAAATTTACTCAGTCAACCACCAACCAAATCTTCAAGTGGATTGTTGTATATCTAGAAACTCTTGTAAAGTAATGCACACTTGGATTCTAGGAAAATAAATTATATAAGTAAATACAATCATTAGAGCAGGGACTAAAAGTGAAAATGTCTAAGATAGTAATGAGATTTG
>PVIY010055575.1:0-13632 GCA_004026745.1 Myrmecophaga tridactyla | reverse complement strand
TATGGGACAGAAAAACGTAAGCAAATGGTATGAACAGAGAAAATAGTGAACTTACAGAAAACAATCAAAACATATCAATAATTAAATTTAAAATTAATCTTAATATGCCAATTAAAAGACAAAGATTGGGGCGGCTGCCATGGCTCAGCAGGCAGAGCTCCGACCTGCCGTGCTGGAGGTCTGGAGTTCGATCCCTGGTGCCTCCTGCCCATATGCAAATTAAAAAAAAAAAAGACAAAGATTGTCAGAATAGATCAAAGTAAGACAAAACTACATGTTGTCTACAGAAGACACATATTAAATTTAAAGAAACAGATAGGATGAAAGTAAGTGGATTAAAAAAAAACAAAAACTGATACACAATGCAAGCAGTAAACATGAGAAGACTAGAGTGTGAATTTCCAATTCTGGTCAAGATGGAATAACAGAGACTGGATTTACCCTTCCACCTTAAATGTTATACAACCAAACAAAACATATGAAAAAAAATCAGTTTTCATATATTAGACAAAAGGTAGCATAACACAGTGATCCCTGAGAAAAGGAAATAAGTGAGGTAACTATGATTTCCCTGGATTAATGATTGAAGATTTCCACAATGCAGCATAGGAAGATGAAACCCATGTGAAGTGTAGCAATCACCCTGCATTATGGAGGACAAATTAGTATTCACAAGGTAGTGTGCTGGAGAGGAGAAAGCTGCACCGAGAAACAGCTCTGGTGATTGAGTGATTGGGCAATCCGCAGTGAATCCCTTTGAGTCCTCAGCTGAGTCCTGATTAGCACATGTACTTGATAAAATTGTCCAAGGCTGGGGAAGATCAACCCCAAAGAAGGCAGAACTACCAAGGTCTGCATGATACTGGTAATAGGTGCTGTTCTCAGTAACCACAGTGAAGAACAGTCTGACTCATGGGATATCTGGGTGAATACACAGAAGGGTATTGCCTCAGTCCTGGGCCAATATTAGTCTTAGATTAAAAGTTGCTAATCCAGTCTGACAAAGCTTATAAACAAGCAAAAAAGAACAAAATATTCCTAAGTAACTTAACTGCATCTTAGAGCAAAGCTTGAGAACACTAAAAATAATACAAAATATCCACCACCCATAATGTAAAATTCACAGTGTCTTACATTTAATAAAAAATTAACAGGCATTCAAAGAAGTAGGATACTATGAACTTAAAGCAAAAACAATTATCACTTGAAACTGACCCAGAAATGATATAGGTGAGAGAAATGGTAAACAAGTACATTAAAACAACTATTCTAATTATAGTCAGTATGTTCAATTAGGTAAAGGATGGATAGAGAAGATACTTTAAAAGGTCCAAATAAAAAATATAAGGATAAAAAAAGGACATCTATGGAAATGCTTCAGCTAGCATCATACATTATGGTGAAAGACTGAACATTTTACCCCTAAACAATGTCTAACAGAAAAATTCATTGGAACTGTTGGTTTATCTCTGGGGATACTGAAAAGTTTGGAATTGAGTCTTGGCCAACATGAGGATGAGGTGAACTAGCTAGTGATTTATAATGTGCTGTTTGAAGTTTGAAGTTCCCCTAGAGATATTCAGAGCACTTTGTCTACATTTGTTAGGGATGTGTGGCTTTATAATTGGTTACACAGTCTGTTGACTATTTGACCAATGAAGTATTAAAATATCTGCTAAAAACTTTTGTCCAGACTCCCCTCAAACAAAATTTATTCATGCAAATCTTGATCATTAATAACTTTAGAAATGAATTGCTTCTTATGTGACTGAGAGAAAGAGATCCTCAGGAGCTGTATCTGCAAATATTAATGACCATATTAAATACAAATGGTCTAAACAGTACAATTAAAAAGCAGAGACTGTTATATTGGATAAAAATGCAAGACCCATCTATATAATTCCTTCATTAAACATACTTTAAATATAAATACAAAAATACGTTAAAAGTAGAAGGATAGAAAAGATATACCAAGCTAATGCAAGTAAAATGAAAGCTGAGTCTCTAGATTAAAAACAGACATTGTAGATTGTAGAACAAAGAGATTAACAGGGATAGAGAAGGACATTTCATAGTAATAAAGGGATCAAGTCATCAAAAGGATCTAACAATGTTATATGTTTTTTCAACTCGTAACATAACCTCAAAATACATTAAACAAAAAGTTATGCAAATGTCAGGAGAAACAGACAAATCCAAAATTGTGGTTAGAGATTTCAATATGTCTTTTTCAATAACTGACAGAACAAGTAGACAAAATAAACAAGGATATGGAAGACTTGAATTGCACCATCAACCAACTGAATCCAACTGACATTTACAGACCACTAAACCAAACAACAGCAGAACATACATTCTTTTCACATGCCATGGAACATTTAACAAGGTAATCTGTATTATCAGGCCTAAACTGAGTGTCAATAAATTTACACAAACTGAAGTCATAAAAACTATAACCAAGTGTCAATGGGGCCTAAACCAAGTGTCAATAAATTTACACAAACTGAAGTCATAAAACCTTTCACAATAATGGAACCAAATTAGATGTAAACTATAGAATGCTTTCTAAAAAATTCCCCAACTGTTTGGAAACTAAATAATACATTTTTAAATAACCCTTAGGTCAAAGAATTAATTGTGAAGAATTTTTTATAAAATCTCTATATTAAAAAAATGTTTTTAAATGTCTGAAAGCAATGATTTTAACCTTTCACTTTAAGGAACTAGAAAAAAAATAGCTACTTATTTACAAGGTAAGAAGAAGAGAGATAAAATAGAGCAGAAATTAATGGCAAAGAAAACAGGGAAAAAGTGAAAAATCAATGAACTGAAGCTGGTTCTTTGAAGGCATCAATAAAATTGATAACTTTCTGTCAGTTAAATTTATAACTTTCTAACCAGACTCATAAAAAAAGAAGAAAGAAAACAGCAAATTATCAATCTCAGCTGTGGTAGAGGTGACATCACTGAATATTATACCAATATTGAAGGGATTATAAGGAGATATTACAAATGAGCTTTACCAATAAATTCAACAACTTAAAAAATGGACAATTTCCTTAAAAGATACCAACTACCACAGATCACACAAGAAGAAACATATAACATGAATATCCATATATCTATTAAAGAAATTGAATTTGTAGTTGAAAACTTCCCACAGATAAAAGTGAAGACCCAGATGGCGATACTGGTGAATTCAAACAAACTTTTGAAGAAGAGATAATATCAATTCTATAAAGACTCTTGCAAAATTTTGAGGAGGAGTAAATAATCCCCAACTTATTCTGTTAAGATATCATAACCTTGATAACAAACCCAGACAAGTAAACACACACACACGAAAACAAAAATAGGGTGGTGCAACAATGGCTCAGTGGCAGAATTCTCGCCTGCCATGCCCGAGACCTGGGTTAGATTTTCGGAGCCTGCCCATGCAAAAAAATAAAATTTAATTTTAAAAAAATACATAAAAAGGATAATATCAGGTCCACGTAGTGTTTATTTTTAAAATGCAGCTTAGATTAACAATCAAAAATCAATCGACCATTCACCCTCCCAAAAAATAAAACAATCAATCAATATAATTTATCAGTTTCAGAAAAAAGCATTCGATAAAATCAAACATTCCTGATAAAACCAAAGTAGGAATAGGAGAGAATGCCCTCAATGCAGATATCTGCAAAACAGAACAAACAAACAAAAACTGAACTAACATCCCACTTAATCGTGAAAAACTGAATACTTTATCTCTAAGTCAGGAACAAGATTACTAGACTGTTCTCCATTGTACTGAAGGTCTCAGTGCAATATGGCAAGTAAAGGAAACAAAAGGTGCATACATTGGAAAAAAGTTAAACTCTCTTTATTTGCAGATGACATGACGCGATTGTGAAAGCAAAAAATCCAGTGAAATCTACTAAAAAGCTAATATAATTAATAAGTTTAACAGCCATTTTGCAGAATACAAGAGTAATGTAATAAAAATAAATGTATATCTATATACTAGCAACAAATGACTGAAATCTTATTTTAAGGATATTATTGATATAATATATCAAAAATATAGAATTTCGAGCAATGTGATGGTGGCTCAGTGGCAGAATTCTCGCCCTTCACGTGGGAGACCAAGGTTTGATTCCCAGTGCCTGCCCATGAGAAAAAAGAAAGAAAGAAATTCTTTGGGATAAACCTGACAGAAAATGTGCAAGACCCATAATTTGATAACTACGAAACTTTTGCTGAGAGAAATTAAAGAAAGCCTAACTAAAGAAAGAGCCATACCATATCCATGGGTAGGAAAACTCAATATTGATAAGATGCCAATTTTCCCCTTGATTCAGTGCAATCCAAATCCAAATTTCAGCAGCTTTGTGTTGTAGGAATTGAAAAACAGACTCTAAAATTTACAAAGAAATGTGAAGGAACAACCCAAGAATAGCCAATTAGAGCCAAAATCATTTGGGAGGAAAAAAAAAAAGAAGCAAAGAGAATATTGTATTGGATTTCAAATAGAAGAATAGACACATGCACAAAGTTGTAAAGGTAAATCAGAGTATAAAGGATTTTTCTTTTTCAAAAACTGGTTCTAGACTATTAGATATCAGTATGTAAAACAAAAATTAAAAATGAATTGTAATTCATATTTTGTACTATGTACAAAAATTAGGGCAGAATGAGCAACAGACCTAAATTTAAAACTGAAAGTCTAGAACTTCTAGAAGAAAACATAAGGGAACATATTTGAGTTCTTGAATTAGGTAAAATTTCTTGAATATGACACCCAAATGCAAAATCCATAGTTGAAAACTTCAAAGTTGAAAACTTTTGTTCTTCAAAAGACATGGTTAGGAAAATGAAAAGGTAAGAAGAGACTAGTATAAAATATTTACAAGGTATATGTTAACAGAGGATCTATATCCAGAATATATAAAGAATTCTTAGATTCTTTTTTTAATTTAATTCTTAAATTAAAAGATAGAAAAACAAACAACCCAGTGAAAAATAAATGGACAAAAGTCTTGAACAGACAGTTCACAAAAGAAGATATATATATATATACAGAAGGCAAAAATGCACATAAAAAGATCTTCAATGTCATTAGTCATTAGAGAGATACAAATTAAAAATCAATAATCTACCACTACACACCTATTACAAAATGTATAATTTAAAATATTGATTATTCCAAGTTGTGATGAGGATATGGTAGAACTGGTGGAAGGAATGTGAAGTGTTATAACCACTTGGAAGAATGTTTCATAGTGTCCTAAAAATTAGTCCTACCTACCATACAATACAGTCATTTGAAAGTGTACATCCATAAAAAGGTTGTGCACACTATTCATATATTTGTAATATTCTCAAACTAGAAACAACTCGAATGTCCACAAAATTGCGAATGGATAAACAGATTTGGATTATCTCCTTACAGTAGAATACTACTTAGCAATGGAATGAAATGAACTATTGATACATGCAGCAACATGGATTAGTCTTAAAATAATTATGCTGAAAGAAGCCAGGTAGATACACACACATAAAGCAAATGCTATAAAATTCCATTTATTTAAAATTCTAAGAAATGGAAACTAAACTATTGTGTAGAAATCAGATTTGTGGTGTTTAGCGTGAGGAAAAAGTGTGGGGTAGGAGCAAGGGATTATAAAAGCTTAAGGAAACTTTAATATATATATATATATTCACTAACTTGAGTGTAATGATGGTTTTATGGGTGTCTGCATATGTTAAAACTCATCAAATTGCACATTATAATATGTGTATTTATTTATTTATTTTGGTGTTTTTCAGAAGGAGGAGACACAATAAAGAGATAAGATTTTCTATTATGTGCAGGAGAATTTGATTTTTTGTAAAAAAAAATCTAATCTAGATTTTGACTCTAGAGTTAATAGGAAAGAATTTTAGGTGAAGTAACAAATAATGTATTGATATATATTATTAAAAGATAGTTATATATATTTTCTCTGAATTTATTTTCTTACCCTTTTATAAGATGTGTTTTAGCATCATAAATAGTAATACTTTTATGTAAATATATGTTGTATACCTTTTCCTTTGATATTAGTTTCTTTTAACTTTTATTTCATTTTAAAATTTGCATTATACTCTTCATAGAGGAGAAATAAACATTCAAAATTATAAACATATTAAGAAAGGATGAAGGTATATAACGCAATACTAAGGTAAAGAGAACTTTTTAAGTCTGATCCAAACATTCAAAGGTTTTAAGAGAAAATCAAACTAAGTAATAATTAAATACCCAGAAGTAGAATTCTTAGGAATTTATTATTATGCCCTAATAGGAATATAATACTCTAGAATTCTATTATCATATAATAAATTCTCATACATGTACAAATCCATTTCTACACTCTCTATTATTTTAGCTGAATTAGTCTGTTCCTACAATTGTTTGACAATGTTTTTCTTAAAAGGCATTTATTTACAATTTCATATTAATTAAAATAATTTCCCAGTAATTGTTCTCCTTTTCAGAAGCTTACATTATGATTTATTCAACCAGACAAATATGGTTATATAATTTTCAAATAAAAAAAAAAGCTTTGCTTTCAGTTTTATTAACTTTAAATTAATTAATTAATTGGGAACAATTGATGTATTTAAAATGTTTTGTTTTCCTAGACCACAGCTTGAATTATTGAGGTTGTCCTTTCTGCATTCAATGAAGTAAAGTCCGTTTCATCATGTTATAGTCACTTCACACATAACTATAAATAGCATCTAGCAAATGTGCTCATATATCATGCTTAATAAACTTGGAAATGACTGTTGTAAATTTACCAAAATTAAATCCACGTAGACAAAGGAAAAAAAAAGATAATTTTTCTTTGGAGAACAGTTAAATGCATAAACATCTTATGCAAAATCAAGACCAAAAGGGAGCTCTAAAACGTTATTTTGAAAATGTCTATAGTTTTGGAATTATTTGTCCTAAAGTATCCATAGGCAACTATTCTGTAGACAGAATCTCTTTTATATCAACATATTTACACTGACATATTTGTGGGGAGAAATAAAATTAGCCCTTTTACTTTATTGTTGTCCTCCATATATTTTTGTAGATCCTGTAGAACCCAGCATACTAATATAATGACATTGTACACTCAAGACTATTTCTCTAAGCAGAAAACAGGCAGAAACTTCCATGTTCTTTTTTACTTCTTTTCAAAATACTGTGTAGATTGACAAGGTAAACACAATCTCCTCTCTGAAAACTACCTCCTGGGAGAATAGATTAACTGCTAGCCATTGCTACAGCAGTTGCAAGAATAAAATGTGCAACTCTGAGAAGTCCAATTGCAACACAAGTCCTCTAAATGCTCAGAGAAATAATTGCTTTGATAAGGTGACTTTCCTCTGCTTGGACCCATAGTGTGAGATAAAATCAGAAAACACTCACAATCCGAACAGCAAGGTTAAGAAGTTTTGATCTTGTTCCTTACTTTCTCCATTGACTCCAATAATGTATTTTCCTCTCTAGTAGAGAGGAAGCTAAACATTTTTTAGTCTGACCTACAATATCTTCAGCTCTTTTGAATAGTGTCATTGTGCTGTCATTTAACACAGAAGCAAATATCCCTTTGATCCCATTTCTCACCTTCCATTGTTTCCCCTGCTCACTTTTCAATTATTCCTTGAATGGGCCCAAGCCAATTTCATTCCATCAGTCCTTCTTTATTATGTACATTTATGAACTCCAATAAGACAGGACATGGTGTACAGAGACAGAAAGTAGGGCATTACATTCTGAGGTGTGAAGTCAACAATAAATTGAGACAGAGATAGGTAGAATTTAGAAAATATTTACTGTAGTGCTTTCAAGTAAAAGAGAATGACAGGTGCTGCACTTTATCTAGGAAAACTTGCTTCACACAAGGGGAAAAAAGCATGGAGTGTGAACAGAACCATTAGAGCTATGGACTATTATCCATCCAAATCCATTTTTCTTTCTTCTATAGCAATTGAGTTTTAGCTAAGCACATAGATTTCAAACTAAGGATGACCTTATCTAGATTCCCTCACAGCTAATTGTAGGTGTGATTAATTTTCAACAATGGAATATGAGTGGAAATGATGTTTATAACTTCTGAGTCATTAGCTTAAAAGAAAATTATCTGACCTTTGCTTCCTCTTTCCTTTCTTCCTTCAGATTGGAACACGATGGGGTAGTGATCCAGCTTTAACTTGATGGATGAGGAAAACAGCATAAATAACTAACCTCCATTCTATGATGTAAAAGGAACTAAATTTCTATCTTAGTCAAGCCACTGTTCTTCACGGTCTTTGTTTAAACAACTTATCTTTAATTCTAACTGAAACAGAGTTTTGTGTGCAATCTTGACATTTAACTTAAAATCTAAGAAAATGTTATGTTGGCACAGTAATGATGACCAAGAAAGCCTGCACACTCCCTAGACAGAATGGAACTGTTCTTTCTTCATTCAAATGTGAGTAAAGAGGAAAACAAAGGAGGGAGACAAGAAATCTTCTGTGTCCCTATAATAAAGGAAGCAATAATTTTAGAAACAATTAATACAAAAATCAAAAGATTTTGAGAGTTATTTGCATTATGTCACCAGAAAATATGAAATAAAAGAATGCACTGTAGAAAACAGGAAATAAACTACACAATAAAAACAAACAGAATAACATAACCTGAGATGAAAAAGGGGCTGACTGAAATAAGCTGAGATTGCATAGAAACTAAAGTTTGAAATCTGCTCATTGGAAGTTTTAAAGAATCACATTCTCACCACAAAAAGAACCAGTCATGTAAAAAGGACAATGAGATTTAAATGATGGAACAAAATAAGCCATTTTTATTAAAAAGACACAAGAAAAGCAAAACAAAAAAATCATAGATATGTAAGAAGAAAACTCACTGGGCTGAAAGAAAAGCACATGATGGCAATTTTCTTAATTAAATGTTTAAATAATAAATGTATCCCAGTTTAGAAGTCCAGGGAGAGAAAACACTAAGCTACTTACAGAGGAATGAAAATGAAACTAGCTTTAAGAATCTAAGTAACACTG
The DNA here is from genome assembly GCA_004026745.1 of Myrmecophaga tridactyla. Classification (NCBI taxonomy): domain Eukaryota; kingdom Metazoa; phylum Chordata; class Mammalia; order Pilosa; family Myrmecophagidae; genus Myrmecophaga; species Myrmecophaga tridactyla. The sequence continues at coordinate 4,554 of PVIY010055575.1, read as the reverse complement.
CATTCAAGATGCTTAACAGAGAGAAGGGCATGGCAAACAATACAGCCAATCAGACCACCATTTGTCAGTGAAGTTATTGGAATAATAACTTCTAACAGTATGCAAAGGTTCAGAAAATGTACTACAAACATGGACTCTTAAAAAATTATCTGTAGAAATGTTGCTGCCAATCCGGAAATTAAACAAATGATAATTTTAAAAATAGGGCAATCAAGACTGGGGTAATCATTTATACCAGATAAGTATAGTTTAGCTAAGAAAAAAAAGAGAAAAGTAAAAGGAATGAGATGATGATATATATTTTTAGAGCAAAACATTAAAAAAACAACTGGAAGACAGGAGGAACCACGGATAGTTTGAGAAAATATCTGAAAACATGGCAACTGATAGGATTTGTTTGGAAGTTCACACATACCCAACGGGAACTTCTAGAAAAAAATATGGGGTGGAACATTTGGCAAGGGAATTCTGTGCTTGTAAGATTAGAAGCAAAATAGCAGGTGGGACTAGGGGTCATAAAAGTACAATATATTATGATGAGTTTGACTTCATTGAAAATTTCTGTAATATTCCAAATATATATTATAGGTAAATTATTATTTTTTAAATGTCTTTTGTGTTACCTGCCTGAGCTTTCCATTTAACTCATAACATTTAAAAATGTATGGAAGCTGATATGTACTGAACCTGATTTGGGCACATATCCCAGTGTTGATACACCCGATAAGACTGTGAATCAGATGATGATACCCCAAAAAGAGTGAACAGCCCCACCAGTTCTTTAAGATGCCCTTCATTCATCCTCTAGGTACTATATGGCCTCTTTTCTCCTAACTATTCTTGAGATGTTGGCTGTATAACTCATCCTTTCCCCTCACCTCACAAAGAAACTGGTAATAATTTTGGGTCATTTACCTACATTTACCTACAATAGCAAATCAAAAGTCAGTTTCTTGGGTCTGAAATCTCCTAGCTTGCCCAGGTTTCAGGTCAGCCTCCAGTAATTTCCTGAAGCAGGGCTTCAATAACCTAATAAATTTAGCTAAATATATAGACTTCTGAAAATCTCATGTAAGTGAAAATTAAGTGATATAAATTATTTGAGAAGACACTTGAACTTGAAAAGCAGGTCAAGATTGAACAGTGTATTTCAAGTTCAACCAGTATACAAAGAGGAAGGGCAAACGGGTTTTAAGAAAAAGAAGCCCTGAAGAAAGATGTGTGGGTAAAATATGCAAACGAAGAAATCACTTTTTAAAATCCATTATGTAGGAGAAATATGCATTATACATAAAAGTAGGTTCTAGAAATAAAAATATATAAGAAAAATAAATTGAATTAAACAATTAGTATTATCATTTCCTCATTGCTAAAGCAATACCATCAATGGGTTGACTTAAACATCAGAAATTTATTAGCTAATGGTTTTGGGGCTAGAAGATATTCTAATCAAGGCATATCAAGGTGATGCTTTCTTCTCCAAGACTATGGCATTCTGGGGCTGGCTACTGGCAATTCTTGGTCCTTGGCTCCTCTACCACATGGCAATACACAGGGAGGCCTCTCCTGCCCTCTTTTATAGGTTCCATTTATTCTTAGCTGCTGGCCGCTCTCTCTGTGGCTTTTCTCTCTCTCTCTCTCTCTCTCTCTCTCTCTCTCTCTCTCTCTCTCTCTCAGACTTCCCCTATAAGGTTAAGACCCATCCTGGGCTATATCTTACCTGAAGCAACTTCATCAAAAAGCACAATTTATAAGGGTTGACACCAATAGGAGTGAATTAAGTTTAAGACAGCATTTTTCTAGAGCTCCAAACCACCACAATTGGACCCTAACTTTATTCAATGTTTCTTATTAAAGCTTGAAATTAATAAAATAGAAGCAATGTATTAAATGCAATTCTCTTAGAAATAAAATATCATACTTTGAAAAAGAGCCTAAGGTTATAGTTAAAGCTGTGATCAGAAACAGAAATTTTTGATAGATCAAAGAAACATCTATTTCAAGTCTCTCTGCAGAATAATTAAGGATTCTGTATTTAATCATCTGCTAGTTTGGTGCTTTCAAAAGAACAGGACATACCATCTCATGACCAAATCATCATATTGATGAGAGTTTGTTTACAATAAAATGAAAAGCTTTGTTTGTGTGTGCATTGATGTTTTTGGCATAGAGTCTTAGTAAAGGAAGCTTTCAATTGAGCTCATTAGTTATGTGATGTGCTAAGATGAACTAATGGGGTCAACCAGAAAATCTCTTAATATATAGCTTATGTTAGCTTTGAGGTTTGTGTCATTAAATGGCACAAGACGAGTGTCATTTAATCTGTCCAATGAGCTAAAATGAAGAGCTCTTCTTTCACAGCAGTGTATTATACAAAGGTTTCCCTTTTCTTAATTATCAACAAAATTGGAAAAATTAAGATTTATGCACTTAAGCTTTAAAAACTAGACACATTCTACCATCATTCAGAAATGTGCAAGTTAGTAAGAGAAGATTCTTCATCAGTTTTGGGAAATACAAGTTATTTTTTTTTTCAGTGACATTTGTGGAATTTTCTGTGCGAACTGCTTTTCAGCTTTAATCAAAATATTTTTGCTGGCCAGAAAGAGAGACACATAAAAGAGATGTCAATTTATACCAATACAGGTGTTGGGGTCACCAACAGAAACATGACTTATATAGAACTGCATGAAAATGTTTTACTCACATAGAGAAGAGACATGCATGGTCAGCTTCACTAGTGGACATCTCTTCCCCACAGCCAGCAGGTCTCAAACTGGGGCTAAAACAGGGAAATATTCTGTGGGCAGCATTCCTCTCTTGTGTTTCCGTACCATAGTTGAGGAATCCCACCCTCTCTCTGTCAGGCATAGACGTACCACCTGGGTGTAAGTCAGATCTCATAAAACATGCCCACCAGAGTCAGATTGCCTCCAGTGAATATTTACATATGCTCAGAAAAATAGGAGAAGGGATTTACTGGCAGTTCTCTGCCTTCTAGGGGACTGTGTTGTATCCCACCAGCCTGATACACCTTTTCCTAAGTATTAGATGTATTTGTACATCTCAGGGAAAGGTGGCAGGCCACACTAGAACTGTCCCTTACCACAATTTTCAACTAGTAATAAACAATATGCTAAAGCTGTTGGCATGCAATATATCAGAAATAAATTGGCTTTTATAAAGGGGATTTATTAAGTTACAAGTTTACTGTTCTAAGGCCATGAAAATGTCCAAATTAAGGCTCCAACAAAAGGTTATCTTCACTCAAGAAAGGTGATGCCATCCAGAACACCTCTGTCAGCTGGGAAGTCAAGTGGTTAGCATCTGCTGGGGTCTTTGACTTCTGGACACCTCTGTCAGCTGGGAAGGCACATGTTAATGTCAGCTAGCTTTCTCTTCCAGCTTCTTCAATGGCTTCCCCAGGGCATTTTCTTTCATCTCCAAAGTTCTGTGTGAGCTCTCAAGCTTTTTCCAAAATGGTTCCTCTTTAAGGACACCAGTAAGCAGCCCCACCTTGCATGGTTGGAGACACATCTCCATGGAAACGACTTAATTAAAAGAAACCACCCACAATTGGGTGAGTCCCATCTCCATGAAAACAACTTAATCAAAAAGATCCCATCCAATGGTCTATATTTTAAAACTTCAACTTCTGTGTTAGACCAAAGGAAGGGATATTTATCTGGTGCAAAATTTATATTTTGGGTAGCATCACTACCTAATTTAATTTTTATGATGAGTTAATTTGAACACCATAATTACAAGTAATCTTGAATAGGGCATGAGATTTTCCTGGTTTATACAGGTCAGTGTGATGTCACAATATATTCCAGAGTAACGTGGGCAGAGGATATAAAAGTATTTTCAACCCCTTTGGGAGACAGGGGAGAAAGGAGGAAATATTCAACTTCCCCATCTGGGGATTTCCTGATATTGTCACAAGCAGTGGGGACAGCCAATTTAATGGGGCTCTTGAGGTTTGCCCCAGTGAAACTTATTCCTACAAAAGATAAGCTAGGCCTATTTATAATTATGCCTAAGAGTCAGCCCCAGAGAACTTCTTTTGTGACTCAGATGTGGTCACTCTCTCTGAGCCAAATCGGCAGGTGAACTCACTGCCCTCCCCTCTACATGGGACATGACTCCCAGAGGTTAAACCTCCCTGGCAACATGGGCCAGGACTCCTGGAATGCACCAGGACCTGGCATCACAGGGCTGAGAAAGGCTTCTTGACCAAAAGGAGGAAGAGAGAAATGAGACAAAATAAAGTTTCCATGGCTGAGAGAGTTCAAACAGTTGAAAGGTTATCCTTATGCATTATATAGACATTCCTTTTTAGTTTATGGTATATTGGAGAGGCTGGAAGGAAGTTCCTATAACTACTGAGCTGTGTTCCAGTAGCCTTGATTCTTGAAGACAATTGTATAACTATATAGCTTTTACAATGTGACCCTGTGATTGTGAAAACCTTGTGTCTGATGCTCCTTTTATCCAGGGTATGGACAAATGAGTAAAAAAAAAATAAGGATAATAAAAAAATAAATAACAGGG
>PVIY010055574.1:0-13671 GCA_004026745.1 Myrmecophaga tridactyla | reverse complement strand
TGCTTAACCATGGGCCACCAAGTTACCATAAGACCTGAGTTGCCTATCATGAGCTGGGCATTGTCTGACCCACCAAGCCATCAAGTTGGGTATGTGCAGCAGCACTCTATTGTAAAGTGGAAATGGTATATACGAGATAGGGCCAGAGCAGGTTCTGAAGGCACAAGTAAGTTACATGAGGAAGTGGCCCAAATGCCCAGGGTCTCCACTCCTGCCACATTACCTTCTCTTTCCCAGACCAGAGCTATGGCCTCTTGGGGAGTTTCTTACAGTGAATTGACTGAGGAAGACAAAACTCAGGTCTGGTTTACAGATGGTTCAGCACGATATGCAGGTGCCACCCAAAAGTGTACAGCTGCAGCACTACAACCCCTTCTGGGGTGTCCTTGAAGGACAGTGGTGAGAGGAAATCCTCCCCGTGGGCAGAACTTTGAACAGTGCACCTGGTTGTTCATTTTGCTTGAACTGGCCAGAGGTGCATTTGTATACTGACTGATGGGCTGTTGCTAATGATTTGACTGGATGGTCAGGGACTTGGAAAGACCATAATTGGAAAATTGGTGACAAGGAGGTCTGGGGAAGAAGTATGTGGATAGACCTTTCTGAGTGGGCTAAAAATGTGAAAATATTTGTGTCCCATGTGAATGCACACCAGAGGGTGACTTCAGCAAAGGAAGGTTTTAATAGTCAAGTGGATAAGATGACCCATTCTGTGGATACCAGTCAGCCTCTTTCCCCAGCAACTCTTGTCATTGCCTGATGGGCTCATGAAAAAAGTGGTCATGGTGGTAGGGATGGAGGTTATGCATGGGCTCAGTAATATGGATTTCCACTCACCAAGGCTTGCTTGGCTACAGCCACTGCTGAGTGCCCAATCTGCCAGCCACAAAGATCCATCCTCAGGCCCTGATATGGCGCCATTCACCAAAGTGACCAGCCAGCTACATGGTGGCAGGTTGATTACATTGGACTTCTCCCTTCATGGAAGGGGCAGTGATTTGTTCTAACGAGAATAAGCACATACTCTGAATATGGGTTTGCTTTCCCTGCACACAATGTTTCTACCAAAACTACCATCTTTGGGCTTACAGAATGCCTTGTCCATCATCATGTTATTCCATACAGCATTGCTTCTGATCAAGGAACACACTTCACAGCAAATGAAATGTGGGAATGGTAGTGATAAATATGAACTTTGACCATGTGCTCAGTTACGGGAATGAGGACTGTAATACTGATTTGTTCCTGTTATACTGTTTAAGTTGTAGGATATCCAGATTAAGAATGAACATTACCCAAGGACTTGCACCCTATTCTGGAGAGATTTAATGTGTATTCAGTTATATGCAGGACAGTTGAGTATTGTTAGGTTAAAGAAAAAAATGTATGTATTACTGTTTTTTATTTAGAAATTAGGTATGGTTTAAGGTGATATGTATAGTTGCCAAGTTGACACAGGGTAGGCTGTTATGGTCAGGTTCATGTGTCAACTTGGCCAAGTGGTGGTACCTGCTTTTCTGGTTGGGCAAGTGCTGGCCTGTCTGTTGCAATGATGACATTTAATAGACTTAAATCATGATCACTTCAGCTGCATCCACAACAATTCCATTTGTAATCAGCCAAGGGGTGTGTCTTTCAAAATCAGTGATGCTTAATCTAGTCACTGGAAGGCTTTTAAGGAGGATTCAGAAGAGACAGGCTCTCTTCCAGGTTCAGCCAGTGAGCCTCTCTTGTGGAGTTCATCCAGACCCTCCATTGTCAGTGTCACAGACTGACCTGCAGATTTTGGACTCTGTGTTCCCATGGTTACATGAGACACTTTTATAAATTTTATATTTGTGAGTGTTTCCTGTTGATTTTGTTTCTCTAGAGAACCCTAACTAATACAGAAGGGCCATTCAATATTTTACTTTCTAATTTATTGAAATTTTGGATATTTTACTATATAAACATTCATTCTATAACTAAAACATTCTAATAAATTCTTATAAAACATAATTGAAAGGCTATTTGATGATAGTTACTAATAATTATGAAAATACCCATTCTTTTTGCTTCAGTAATGCAATGGAATTTTATTTTGATGAAATTATTAATAAAAAAATTTACAAATGAGAAGAGTTTGACTCAAAAGTTTTCACAAGCAAAAATTTGAAAGCCAATTATATAATTATGTTATAAAATTTGATATTAGTACATAGCTATATATGGATTGACAACTACTAAAATGCACAATTTCATGTGAGTTCCCTTAATTGCAAGGAAAAAAGCCTTTTAAAGTCCAAAATGAAAATGAGAATATATAATATCACTGGATGATTGCATTATATGCATATGTATGTATATGAACAAAGAATAAAGAAGAAAAATGAGCAAATATCTGCATGAGAAATTTATGAATTATGTTTAAAAAGAAACAAAAATTGAAAGAAAAAAATACCTCTAAAGATGGTGGTAGAAGAGTCATACATGAGAAAACACATTATTTAGGTTGTGTAAATATAAAAATGGATAGAACAGATTGAATCCTTAGGATATGAAACAGAACCATGCTTCTCATATGAGTTATGGATGATTTCACATGCATGGTTGTTCCCCATAATAATGCCAAACTCAGTGATTTATTCAAATAGCTTATGTGTCCTGAGTGAAAGTGAAGTTAATATTATTGTAACCATTAGCCAAAAGTTGGAAAAGTAATTTATATTTAAACTACAATTCAACCAAGGTACTGAAGAAGTCAGGAATAATGGAGGTACACTGGTGTGCATATCAATAAATATTTTTCTGAAGGGTAATGTTCCAATTTAATTCTTTTGAATTATAAAGTCATATTGGTTTTCAGCTATTCAGATGCAATAATTATGCATATATATATATCATACACCTATTCATACATTAGAGATTCTAGCTAACTGTCTAGTTTTCATATGAGGTAAAAGTTTTAACAATTTAAGTGACTTGATCAAGCTCATAAAGCAAAATCCACAATTCTCAAACTTTAGCAGAGAGATCAATCATCTACCTGTGGGTTTTTGTTTTATCCCCCAAAATCGTGGTTCCACCCAGGAAGTTCCCATGGTTAAAGCACTGGCATCAACATAAGAAAGAAAAAGTTTCCCATGTGATTGTGTATGAAACCATTTTAGAATCACTGAGTTCATCAATTAGAACAATAAATTGTTAAGTGAGAATTCAAGTCCACTGCTTTTCCAAAATCATCACTTTATCAATTTTCTTTGCAAATAAGTAATTTCTCAGCTGTTTCCATTCTACATCTATTGTAGCCATAGACCTGAATAGTAGGGTCACAAGTTCATTCTAATTGGGTTAACAGAGGATGTTCCATAGGAGGAAATAGTATTTATGGTCTTCTTGTGTCTCTACTATGCAACTCTGTTGGTGAATATACTTATTGTGTGGTAATCAAATACAGTTGGATGCTTGGGAGCCCCATGTTCTTTGTCCTTTTCTATGTCTTTTGCTGAGTCTTTCTTCGCTATCACCTTGACTCTTATGTTGATTACAGATGCTGTATCTGAGAAGAAACTCATCTCCTTATATGAGATATGAAAAAATTCTTTGCATTTCAATTTTTTTCACACATGAAGATATTTGTGCATAGCTCCCTGTCCTTTGATTATTAAATGGTCATTGTAAGCCCCTGAGATACACAACCACCACGAACAGATGTGTCTATGTAACTTTCTTGGCTCTAACGTTAATGATCACTATTTCTGAAATATGCAGCCTTCATTGAAACTTGCTTGCATGGGTATATTTGTATATAAATCTACTAATAGTTTGCAAATGATTGTGTTTGATAATCTTGATCATGTCCTATATTTAACCTTACATTTTTTGAGTCACAGGAGTGCAGAAGGAAGAAAATAGAAAAAAGCCCTCATCACGTACTGTTGAGTATAATCTAGAAAATGGGTAATCCAACAATAATTGGTATTTAATGAAGTTAAGTAGGCCTGTTTAAGTTCTAGCTGGTATGTTACCTGGGTATAGGGAGAGTTAATGTTTGTTTAACTGATAACTGGTATGTTAAGCACTTAATGCCGGTTTAATTGTGAGTTGGTGTGTTCAGTCTAGTTATTAATTGGTGGGTTACTTAAATATAATAAGTGTTAAGTGTCCGTTTAAATTTGTTGATTGATATGTTCCTGCATTTGAATTGGTTAAATGTTCCTAATTGGCTACTGATTATGGAAATCCTTTGAAAAGGGAACTTTTGGGCTATATTGAAAAGATTTTAGTTAAGAATTTATTAAAATGAGTTTATTTCTTTAACATAATCTTATTGAAAATGATTAAAAATGAAAATACTGCCTTTACAGTTAAAATTGAAGATATTATAGTTAAAATCATTCTGCTAAAAAGGCAAAAATGGGATGAGATAATATATTCAGTCTTTTATTTGTCCCTCTCAAAAGTATTCCTGGTTTCCATTCTTTGTGGAACTTTCTATTTCTGAATGTCTGCCTATTTAATACACATTCTCATACTGCTGGATGTTAATAGCAATTAAATAAAATTCTTAAAAAGCTCTATTTGAACTGCTTAGAAATAATTAGACACGTGATATTAATATATAAATTGATACTTCTGAAATGTAGAGAAAAATCTCTCTGAATGGCAAGATTCAAAAGTCTTAGTTTTATAATTACTGTACACAAACTTGAACATTAGAAAGAATCTACCCCTGAGATTTCCCTAAGGCAGCAAAAACTGCCAAAAGGCTGCCTTTGGAAAAAACAAAGAGTTTTTCCAATGGTCTTGGCCACAGCTTTTAGTAAAATAAGTCTAATACTTGGAAATAGCTAAAAATTTAAAATAAGAACTTCCAGAATTCCAGAAGTGAGGCTTCATTCTGTCTGAGCAACCCCAAGCCTAACCACCTAAAACAGATATGGGGGAGGTCTAAGTACAGGAAGATGGGAAAGGCATGGTTTAGAATACTTTTTTTAATGGTCTGGAAATTAGAAACTGTAAGCATAAAAAATGCTGCAAAATGGGCTATGTTTGTTAATATTATTTCTTTCTAATACCTTTGCAATTGTATCTGTAGTAGTTAAATCATTAATAAAATATAAATAGCATTGGGATAGGTGTAACTGAATAAAATATAATTACCAAATTTCAGTAGGTAAGATGAAGAATCTTTGAGAGATATGGAAAAGTTTTCCTGGATTTAGGCTTGGGACAAATTAAACAATTGCAACATATTTTTTCCAAACTTGATAATCAATGTACTTTTAAAATTGTTTGCAATTTTAAGATATTTTGAAAACAGGGAGATTTTTTCATCCCCTAATAAAAGAAATGTTTTGATAAATTTTGAATTGAATAAATGTGATTTTTTGGGAGGCATGGTCAGGCTCCAGCAAGTGAGAATTCTGTCACTGAGCCACCATTGCATTGCTCTGAACAAATGTGATTTTATTCTGCTAGGTATAGTTCCCCCCAAATTTCTACAAGCTTGCTGATAAAATAAACTACAAATAAAATACATTCTCAAAATTCCTCTTAAAAAAACCTAAGTAGATAGGCTAAGTTGCATAAACTGAGCAATATACCTGGTAATAATAATACATATTAAATATAAAATATAATTAAATAAAAAATATGACAATGCTTCAAATATATTCTACTTAAGAAATCAGTTTAGTAAAAAAAATATAGATGGATTTCTTATAACTTTGATTACCTGCATTTCAAAGAATCTGATTTTTGTTATTTGGCCATTTGTTACTTCAGTATGTAGAAGTATTTGAATTTGTAGTGGATTTCTTAATTTCAATCAGCATAATTGTATTAGTAAATACCTCTATAAATAGGAAGAAATTAATTATTAGCTTCAAAGCATTTATATTGTAGTTAGAATATACATGAACTAGGGTATAGTATGAGACACTAGTAATAAAGGAATGAAAATGCTGGATAAAGAGTGACCTAAAAAGACCTCATAGAAGAGGTAACACTTGTGAGACCTATAAATAAGAAAGTAGCATTTAAATAAACAGAGTTCAGAGGTTTTTTTAGAAGACATAACTTGATTTTGTAAACTAACATTTCTGGTATTATTTGACATTTGGGGATAATGTTGAGAAAAATTTGAGTTTTTCTGGATATAAATCTCTTAAATATCAAAAAGCTAATTTATATTTCAAACTTTGGTTTTTTCTGACCTTTGAAGGTAGTGTTAAATTGGACTGAGAGATTTTAGGCACATTGTAAAGTAATCATTTGTGTCTTCTGAACATAAAGTATATGAATGCCTGGTTATATTCCAAACTCAAGCATGAATTTCTTCCTTCTTCCATTATTTTGTGTTATCACTGTCCCTTCTCCCATTTATGGCATACTGTTTTTGAAGGAAGGATGCAGGTTCAAAAAGCTTTGTGAATTTATTATCAAATTTATTTCTGATTATGTGCAGTCTGGATAAATAAAAACTATGGGAGGAATGGAAAGTCTAATGACATAAGTAGTTAGGCTTGTTCTGTAATTGAATATTTCCAGTAAATAACTAAACTCATGTTCTGGTTTATATTTCAGCCTTTTAAAAATTTTATCAAAATGAGCTATACCATGCAAGCCTGTCCATCTCTGGACATTACTGATTCCAATGTGCCCTGGAAATTGAAGATCATACCATGGTCCATAGTTGCTACAAGGTAGAGGAGGCAGTTTCTAATCCTTTCTCTCTATATATCTACTTTAAGGACTTCAAACACCAACATTATGCATTTTTATGGTTAACACAAACCTATATCCTTAATGAGAAAAAATTCACAGTGTTGGGGAAGGAATTTCAACCTTGCTAAAAACAATTCTCCTAGCACTTGGGAAAACAATATTACACTTTCAATATTATAAATTGTTTGTAAAATTGTTATTTATTAGGGAAAATTGGAGACAACATTTATCTCTCACTGGACAAATGGTCAATAAATGCATATGACACCATTAAAGTGATAACTAAATATGTAATTTATAACAACAAGGAAGGAGTGCTTACCATAATTCTACATAAAGATCAGAATGCAAAATAGTTTTATATGATATTTCAGTTGTGTAAACTATGCATATACATAGACAAAAATCTGAAATAGAAAACAATAACATTTTGTGCAGTAATTATGAGATTTTTAAAAAAAACATTTTTTTAAGTAGAAATATCTTGGAAAATTTTGGGTTAAGTGGAACTTTTATAGGTGCAATGTGACTTAGGTTATAAGATGTATAGAAATCAGATAACACTTTGAATTCATAAGCATAGAAGTTCAATGTTCTATGTTTAAGCTAAGTAATGGGATCAATTCAAGACCAAGATAAAGACAAGTTTCACCCCATTAGGCAAATCTCAGAGTTCTTTCCAGAAGTTTGTTTTGTCATGACCATCAATGAATAAAAAAGCATTAAAAATGTTGTCTAATAGATCCATTTTAATGACTACTCCACCCAAGATATTCAAGCAGTCAGATGTAATAGCCACAAAACAAGTGAGATAAACTAAGCATATATTATTCAGATGAGATCGTGAAACAAAATTAGAACTTATGTATATTGAAATACTATTTTTCAGATTTCAAAGCAGATAGATAAGATGTATAATGAGAGAAATATATGCATGCATGTATGAGTATACATGAGGGTATAAAATGTTATTTTAAAATTTTTTGCAAAATCTCACAATAAGGTCCAACAAGTAATTGCATATCAATTCTCAAAGTGACTTACTCACTTGCCCAAGGGAAGGAAAAGCTCTGCAGTTCCTAATCTTGGTAAGAATAACATTTTTCTGAAAAACATTTATTTTTGTTCTAAAATACAAATGATTTGATGCAATCAATAAGTTTCTGAATCAACAGATAAATATGTTAGAAGACTGGACATTTGCAGATTTACAAAGATTCCTATGGGATTCAGGTGTACACCAAAGAGAGTTGGAAGTAACAGGACATGAAAAAGTACAAAGGGATTCTGTATTCAGTCCTTTGATCTTCCAAACCTGTCACTTCCTTTCTCCTTTCTGGAGAGAAAGCCTTTGTCATCATCATACACCTATAGCTGCTGATATGGTGATGGATAAGAGTGAATTCATTCTGTGTGGGTTGGCACAACATGTTCTAAAGAAGAAAGCAATTTGGGATCTTCTTAGCTGCAATTCTGTTGGAGGACTTTTGCATTTTAGTGACTGTTAACAAAGCAGACATTAGGGAGTCCCATGTACTTCTCTCTATGTTTGCTGGTGATGCCTGCTTCTCTAGAACAACAGGCCCAGGTCAATTGTGGGAAACCTTATGCATATTTCAGAAGAAAACCATCTTCTACAATAAGTTCAGAATTCAGGTCTTGATAGCCCATTTCTTTGGGTGCATGAAGAGCTTTATGTTTATTTTAACAGCCTTTGATGATGATGTGGCCACTGGGAAGGTCCTGTAATACATGGCCAACATGAGCCAGTGCAGCTGGGGTGCATTGGTGATTCTGGCTTGGGAGGGATCTTTTATCCTTTCATCAGCACAGGTTTTCCTGGGTTTGACATTGCCATTCTATGACTACAATGTGGATTGATTGCTACATATGATCACTATATATTGCATCATTCATTCATTCCCTTACAAAACAATTATTTATGAAATACATACTATAAACTGTTGTTAATTAAATACTTATGGTGGAGAAAAAGATAGCCATGACTCTGGCCTCCTTGAGTGCTTACAGTTTAGCAAGACTTGGTAAGAGTTGGAAAGCTGGAAGTAGAACTCTTTCCTGCTTTCTTATCCTTGTAAAATATTTTCTTGTTTTAAATTTCTCTAAGTAACTGAACTCTTCAATCAGGGTTTGTATGTGTCTGATTTTTAGACCCTTGTGCTCATGTGGCTCACTGTTTCCTGAGATTCTACTATTTGGGGGTTCACTATTTTTTCTTGGTTTTATTCATGAGTCTTTGGAAATGCTTTTTGGGCTCCTTCATGGATTCCTTTCTATTCTCCTCAAGTTTTCTGGTTGTTGTTACAAACCTATCTTTGGTTGTTGGATCACTTCCCCAATTTTTCTACCTGTTTCCCTTGGGTAACCTCATCCAATCTCATGATTTCAACTATCATCTATCTGTAATGATTCCCAGCTCTAGTTCTCCAGCCCTAATTTAAATTTTATACTTTTCAAAGTACAACCAGCTACTAAACATTTCCATTTGTATTTCTTCTGGACACCTGAATTTCAACCTGTCTTCATTACCTTTATATCAATTCTAAGCACCACAAGCTGGTATGTCCTTACCTAGCTCTTAACTATGTCTTTCATCTCATTATTTTCTAGTATAGGCTTTGAATTTTAGCTAGCCTGAGGAAAATGTGTGGAATGATAACAAACTATGGAATATGACAGTCATTGGTAATGATCCAAGAATGGGATTTACTAAATGTGTAACCTGATTAAGTTGCTTAGTTTCTCTGTTTCTGATTTCTATCCCTATGGAAAGTGGTATCCCAAAGCCTAGTATATAAAAGATATTCAAGTAAATATTAAACCTTTTATATCAATTTTATCACAAATGCATTCCTTAATAATTGTCTTTCACTCATATGAGTTATTAAAACAAATGGAAATGAATTTTAAAAATATGAAATATCTATTCAGTTTGCAAGAAATATTATGTATGTGTATATATATATATAAATTCTCAGATGCCATGCAAGAAACCTGCAATAATTTGATGGGAGATGTATGGAGTACACAGAGTAGAACCTCTGGTTTTAGGACATCATGCACCTTACCTGATTTGCACCATGCAAATCAATTTAAAAATCTGGAAAAATCTTTCTCCTTTTGAAGGGAAAGAAAGCTCAGGGTATGGGGTATGTTTAGAGTTCTCTCTCAGTGATCCACTTTTTCTTTTATCAATAACACTCCTTTTTCTTCTACTTGTTCTCTGACATTAATTCATCATCATTTGACTGTTTTCCCTTTTTCCCATTGTACATTGGTCTTCTTGAAACTCCATACACCCCCAAATGCTTGCTTGTATCTAGTTATTAAATATGAGGAGGGTTAATTTGACTAAATAGACAAAATTTGAGCTTATTATGAACCTGGGATATTTCTGACTTGTGAAGGAAGGAAAACATTAGGAAATAATACTCTCTAGAATACCAATAGCTTACATACTTATATTTTAAAGACTCCCTATGAAATGTAGGGAGAAATTTTTTTCTTTCTGAATTGCTATAAGTAGGTTGCTAACAAAATTATTGTACACTAATAGATTTGACACTAATTTAGACAGCTTTCTAACAGAAAAGTGATAGGTTGTTTCATCTTTATGAGCTCAGGAGACATCATTAGAGAATAATCCAACATAATGTTCTAGTACACTTGCATATGGCTTGTGACTCTACTGTTCACAATCCACACACTCTAAGAAAGGAGCAGAAAAAATGAACAGCTTATTGACTTATGAGGTTTAATTTAATAAAATAAATAAATAGAATGAAATACAATCTTTGGAGAAAATCAATGCTTTGAATTAAACTAATATTTCATGAACACTTTTATATAAAAAGTTGTCACTGTTATATGGAGATAAAGATATATTTATTTCTTGTCTTAAAGATTTCTACAGTTCTTGATGTGGCAGAGTACAGAAAAATGTATAAATGATTTTAATGTAAGGCAGCTGGACAAGATAAGTCCTCACTAAGTAATATGATATTCTAACTATTGCATCTGAATCTAGCTCCTTAAAGTAAATATAGGATGGTGACTGTATTAGTTTTCTACTGTTGTAACAAATTACTGCAAACATAGTGGCCTATAACACTGCAAATGTATATCTTACCTTTCTTTAGGTTGGAATGTGACACAGGTCTCATTGGGCTAAAATCAAGATGTCAGCAAGGCTGTATCTTTACTAGAGGCTCTAGGTGAATATTCTTTTCTTTCATTTTTCCATCTTCTAGAGGCTTCCCACATTCATTTGCTCATGGCCCCCTTCTTCAAAGCCAACAATGTTGTATCTGTTTTGACTTTTCTTCCAAGGTAAGATCTCCTTCTCACTGTCTCTGCTTTGATCATCCATATTTAAGGACTAGAATATGGACACTTTGGGGACCATTATTCTGCCTACCATGTTAGTCCTCAGTAAAGGACAAGAAAATGAAGGAAGTTCCTTGACTTAGTATCTAAGAGGAGTGCAGAGCTGTGAGGATGTTAGAATCTGAAATCAGAGAACCCATGAAATGAGTATGTTTCCTAGGAGGACCCAGAAGACACTCCCTTCACTTAATGCAATAAGAATGCATTGTGATGGGGTCACACATTTTATGAGATACTTTGAAGGAATGAAAAATGAAAATATTTGCCTAGAACTTTGTTCTTTGGTATCAATGGGTATGATGGGATTCTAGAAAGGCAATGTTTTAGTTAGCTAAAGTGACCAAAATGCAACATACCAGGGATGGTTTGGTTTTTAATAAGGGGATTTATTTAGTTAAAAATGCACAGTTCTTCAGAGAAAAGGCAGCTAGTTTTCATCTGAAGTTCTCTGTTACATGGGAAGGCACACAATGATATCTGCTGGCCTTCTCTCCATGCTTCTGGGTCCCAGTGGCTTTCCATACCTCCAAACTTCTGGACTGAGCTGTGTGTACTGAGATGAGGTATGCTGAACTGCTGAGCTCTCTTCTGACTTCTTTCTTTTAAGCCTCCAGTTAATTAAATTAAACTTCACTCTTTGTGGAAGGCACTCCCTTTAGCTGACCAAAAATGTAATCAGACATAGATGAATTTCATATATGGATGATTTAAGTTCACAGAAACAGACCACTTGGGAATCATCTCCTGGCCAAGTTGATACCTGAACCTAATTACCACAGACAGGTAACAGCACTTAATAACTTAGAAGCAAG
The DNA here is from genome assembly GCA_004026745.1 of Myrmecophaga tridactyla. NCBI lineage: Eukaryota > Metazoa > Chordata > Mammalia > Pilosa > Myrmecophagidae > Myrmecophaga > Myrmecophaga tridactyla. The sequence goes on along the minus strand of PVIY010055574.1, from coordinate 1,744 downwards.
ATAGATAATTACCACAATGACAGGAAGTAAAATTGCAATCATGTATGTGTTTTCTTGTAGAGCTTTATGAAAATGGAAATAGATTGCAGTGTTTCTAAGGGCAAGATGGATAGACAACCAATTAAGTTATTGCATGATTTAACAGCTGATGAAAAGGATACTAATGCCAGTTACTGCAAAAGACATGTAGTTTTCATGTAGGGGCAGAATTAAGTGAATTTCCAGACCCAGGACCCAATGATTCAATGAGGCATTGGGCCACACTGAGGAAAATTCACCACACTAAAATATATATAAATATCTCTTCTATCCTTACAACAGGTTGCTTACAGTGCCTGTGTAACTGTACATTTGTGGAAAGGAAATGCTCAGACTTTTCAAGGATTGTCAGGTGTGGATTAAGAGCTAACAATGATAGCAAGGGACCAAAAATGCTATTGTGGATCCCTCTCATTGGATTAGGCAATTACAGAAGCCAGGCAATAGAGTTAAGGCCAAGTACATTCCACAGTGGGTTTAATGAGCCCATGGACTCAACTCTACTGAGTTTCCAAGTCTCAAAATGTATTTAGAAGTTTAGACAACTTTAATGTTCCCACTCTCTGGTTTATGTGCCTATTTGGTAAAAAGGACCAAATAACAGCTCTTGAAATATTCCTTGACATTCAGGATAAGAGTAAATCAGAATCAATACTTCATCTTTGGAGGTACTTCAGAGAATAGTGACACTACCAAAGGAGTGAAGAATGCACAGAAAATAGTCTTCATCATTCTTTTTTTTAATTTTATTTTAATCTGTGTAGTCTCTGCAAAAATCAAATGCATTTTAGTGGATGATAGTGATGTTAGAGAAACCACAGATACTAGTGAAGCGGATATTTGCCAGACCTCACAAAGACACTCTATGTGGCATCCAATGGTTTTCCATTACCCATATCTCCTTTTCTATTACATGTTATTCTACAACCTGGTTGAGGTATTAGGTAAAGAAAATGCCTAGCCGTAACTTAAACCTGGAAACTGGGAAAAAACAACCCCAAATGATTATCAGAACAGGAATTCTCAATAGCAAGGCATCCTTTCCTGTCAGTGGAGTATGCCTATTTGGGCTTCATTGGGCTTCTTTGATTTGAATATTTATTTATTTTGTAAGGGTGGGAAGTTTCCCCTATTATCTCCTCAACTAATCTTCCTGTCCCTTTATTATTCACATCTACCTTGGGACACAGATTTTTCTTATATTTATCTGCTTCATGTTCTCCTTCATTTCCCTGAGATACAGTTCAAATTTTTCAATCTTTCATGCCCTTTGTTCTTTTGTACATTCAAATTCAATTGTCCTGTCTTCTAGTTTGCTTATCCTTTCTTCTGCATCTTCAAATCTGCTGTTGTGTGCCTTTAATATATTTTTAATTCGGTCTACAATATCTTTCATCTCTGTGATATCTGCTGTTTTCTAGTTAGTCTTTCAAATTCTTCTTTATGCTCTTCTAGTGTCTTCTTGATATCCTTTATGTCATAACCAACCTATTGAGTTATTTAGGAGAGTTTTATGAACATCTTTATTTAGTTGTTCCAGAGTCTATGTCTCTCATTTGGCTGGGCTATATCTGCCTGCATCTTCAAATGTTTTGTGATTTTCTGTTGGCTCTGAGACATTTAATTATCTTAATAGCATTATTTTGGAAGTTGATTTCCCTTAGTCTTCTAAGATTTTATATTTGCTTGAATTTGCATTGAAGTT
>PVIY010055573.1:0-13672 GCA_004026745.1 Myrmecophaga tridactyla | reverse complement strand
GGGGGCAGGGAGGGGGGATGGGAGGGGGCAGGGAGGCGGGGCCATCCCAGGCCTCGGGGACAGCAGGAAGGGAGGAGTCAGGTGCCCGGATACGCCCTGCTGGTATCTGGGGACCGAAGGGCAGCCAGGTGTGAAGAAAGGAGAAGGAACCTTTAGAGACTTGCAGGATCCTTAACGGGATAGGACCCACGTGAGCTCATGGCCCTTCTCTACCTTTGCTTCTCTACTCTTGGGTAAATATACTCAAGAGGCCCCACTGGGTTTTCAGCAGACCCATCCAGGGGCCTGCCAGAGTGCCTGCTTCTTGTCAATCGTCATTGCCAGCCTGATGCAGATGTGGCCTGGTCCGGAGGCCACCCGATGGCATGAACAGAGAGGTAGGGGCCACGGGGACAGCTGCATGGGGGGTTCTGCCCCCGACCTCTATCAGACAATTTGAGGCAATCAAAAGAACTTAACCTTTTAAATGAAACCTAGTTTTCAGAGCCAGAAATGGAAAATGGAAAGGTTTTTTGTCTGTTTATTTGTGCGGTTTTAGGCCAACTGACCAGACCAGTAGCATGTTCTATCTACCCGTTCATGATTTCTAAAATTCTTCCACTCTATGAAGAGTTTCCAGTCAATTTCTGTATTGGGTTTGTGCTGCACGTCTTCAAAACCTAGTAAGATGAACAGCGGGGTGGGGGGGACTTACTAAGTTGTCACCAATAGAAGGAAAAAGAAGGCCAACTTTTGGAAGCACTGCATTTTCAAAATGTGATGTGTGTGTGCGTGTGTGTTTATGAGTGTCTGTGTAAGTGTGCATGTAAGCATGTACATTTGTGTGTGTGTTTGCATGTGTGTGTGTGTGTGTGTGTGTGTGTGCAGAAAATCCCTCTGGGTGACCATTTCTCTACTTCCTAATTTCAGGGATAACAGGACAATGTATATTTACTTTAACCTGTCCGCACCAGGAACAATTCATTACGTTTTCATCATAATCAGATACTTACAAGGAAGAGGTACTTTGTGGTAATTGCAAAGGTAAAAATGTAGAGTAATATGGGTGCATTAAACAAGCCCATTTTATGTTTCAATCATATTGTGTTGGAGCAGCCTGCTTACCATGACTGTATTACTTAACAGCTAAGGCCCTGAAGAAACAATAGGAACAATTTCTATTTAAACACTGCCCCTTGTGCTGCCCGATCTGTTCCTTACAACCAAATGCGTGTTTGAAACCTAATGCAATTTAGCCATATATGACGATAACATCAAAAATAGAAGAGAACGTGGGAAGCACCAGGGAATTAGATCATCTAATCCTTATGAGAATGCTTTTCTGTCTCCCACCTTACAGAGGAGCAAAGAGATTCTGGAAGGAGCAGTCACTTGCCCAGGACCCCACTTAGTCAGGCTGGACCCACCCAAGATCTGGTGCTTAACCACTCAACCTGCTGCCCTGTGAATCCAGTTTCTCACTAGGGAAGGGCTGTGTCCATTCGGGCTCCTGGGCAGGACCCCAGGAGTACATCTTCACAAGCGTAAAGCAAACAAATCCCCTCCTCCAACTTTGAAGTCCCACAACAGGAGCCACACAGGAGACTGCACTCAATCCTTGCCGCCTCCATGCAACCTCTCAACCAGCAGCACATGGCAACCCTTCCAGAGTCTCAGATAAACTTAGCATGAGGGTGGTGGGCTCCTTGATCCTCCTGAGAGCTGTGGTCCCCTATTTTTTAACTCAATCACATTTTTAATCCAATTAAATTTACAAATATTATTTTCACATTTTTTCTTTTACTTTTCACACAATTTGTGATCACGCCTAATGAGTAAGTATGGAAAAGTGCTTAAGTACTTCACAAATACTTGGCACTAACAAGCACTTCTTCATGTCCCAAATGGGAAATTTGACGTGGGCACTACTGTGGCACAAACACTGTCATAGTCCAGCAAGTCGTCAGAGGCCATGGCTGGGTCCTGAATGGTAATGTATCAGTTACCTGTGTAACAAATTATACCCAAACTTAGCTGCTGAATACAACCATAAACACTACCTCACATGGCTTCTATAGGTCAGGAATTTGGGAGCAGCTCAGCTGGATGTTTCTGGCTCAGGGTCTCTCACAGGACTACGGTTATTTGAAAGTGTAACTGGAACCAGAAGACCTGCTTTCAGAGCAGTTCATGCACATGGCTGGCAATTTGTTGCTGGCTACTCTCAGGAAGCCTCGGTGCCTCTCCATGAGGAGCTCTGCAGAGGGCTTCTTGCGTATCCTCAAGACATGACAGCTGGCTTTCCCAGAGTAAGCATTCCAAAAGAAAGCAAGACAGACACAGTCGTGCATGTCATAACCAATCCTCAGAAATCATACACTCATTTCCATAATATTCTACTGATAGTGGTATTCTAGCGGTCAGCCAACTTCACCATGAGAGGTAACTACACAGGGGTATGAATATCAGAAGGGAAGGATTATTGGGTGCCACTTCAGATGCTGGCCACCTCATGGAGTTTCTCAGAGAACCATGAGAGAACTGTCAAAACCTATGGGCATGCTAGGACTTTGGCAGGAAAAGAAGGGTCGGAACTGAGTCTAAGGTTTGGAGACAGGCTGATCTTTGTATCACAATGACTACCAGTCCAAATTTCAGGATCCAAAGGTCCACAGCAAACACAAGGTCAATCTAAGATAATGAAAATACCAAAGATATTGGTGGTTCAATCCTGTGGATGGGTGCTGCAGCTGGAACTTCTAAGCAAGAGAAGTGCCAGGAGTCACAGACGGCAGCACTGTCCCTCCAAATGATCTGCACAGCTTGGGACAAGATTCCAGGGGAAAGAGAGTTCAGCCCCCTGAAGAAGGATTTGGCTGCAGATCAACATAGATCTTCAGGCTATCATGTAAATGAGCATGCCAATCAGGAGTGAAGGCACCAGCTAGAGGCCAGGGTTGAGTAAGGAGCTCCATGGGACCTCATGACTCTACCCCAGAATATTGGGTATAAGGCAAGGAACACCAGGATAATTTCCAGAGCCCACTGTTTGGTGGATCTAAGCCCACTGTTTGTGGCTATCTGCCATGGGAAGCTGTGGCTAAGCCTGTTAAGTAGAAGGGACACAGTACCTGAGGCTGAGGGGAGATGAGCAAGTTATTCACTGATACGTAAGTTCTCCTCAACATCCCTTCACCGATGAGGTTACTTTTAGTTTAAAGTAATAGTAAGTTACTCTTTCTTGCGTAACAGTATCCGAAGAGAGGAAGAAGCTGGCATTGGCTCAATGGCTGGTGTTTCTGGAAGTCTCTTAGAGTGTAACCCATTGTTGCAAGATGGCCAGTGGGAGGGACTCGAGATACAGCGTCCATGTTTGAGGCAGAGGTAGAAAGAAGGGATCAGTGCCTACAACATCTTTTATCAAGAAAACAAAAACATGCCTTGCAGGATCTTAGCAGATTTCCATTTACGTCTAATTGGCCAAAGGGAGGGAACATGCGAAAGCAGAAACCAACAAGGGAGAAAGGAGGCAAGAAAGACCTAAGGACTGGCCATATACCAGAGGCTTCCAAAAACCCCCTTTATTCACCTCTTGTCCAGGACACATGGCCAAGCCAGAATAACAAATTAATAAAAGTTCATCCAAAGTTTGTTTTCCAGAACAACAGCCCTTCAAAAGCTTCCTCCAAAAAAGATATTACTGTTTTATAGGGAAAAAAAGAGGTTCACAATCCTCCATGAGACGTGGTCAAAACAAAATATTAAATAACTGGCTCTAAGCAACTCTTGTCTTCATGTGGCAGACACTGAGAATCCCAGATTCTATTCTCCCTTTCATCCTTACGAAGAGAAGGGCAGTCAAATTTTTCACCATAATGAACTCCATCAAAATATTCATCTTCCCAGAGTCCCTTGAAGCTACACAGATATAGTTCTAGCTGATGAGAACTAAGTAGGTGTCTCCTAAAGCTTTCTGGTAATTTTTAGCTTTTGTGGGGGAAACAGCTTTCACTCCTTCCACCCTACCTGCTTCCCTTCCTTCCTGCCTTCCCGCCTCCTGGCCTCCTCCCTTCCTCTCTCTCTCCCTACTTCCCTTCCCTTCCCTCTCCTCCCCTCCACTCTACTCCCTCCCTCTTCTTTGGAGCCCGGAATATACACGTTTGGGGAAGCCATCTTGCAGATACAAGGCCACAAGCCTGAAGATGAAGGGCACAAGCTGAGGCTAACACCTGCTGGGGTGCAGGTGAGAACATGGAGTCTCCAACCAGCCCTGGACTATCTGTGCCTAGCTCTTTTGTAACGTGAGAAAAAAAATATTCCTGCTTGGTTAAGGCTGTCAGGTTGTCACATGCAGCCAAACCCAAGTGCAACTGATATGTTTTACCCCATACGGTCCACACTTAATGGACACAGAAGCATTTTTAGTTCTAGGCGAATCTATTAATGACATCCTACAGAACTGTGGTTCTGCCGAGTATATTTCAGGAAACACTGACCTGGTGTCACAGTTGCTTAGTTCCTCTTCCGTTTGTGCATATAAAGCCAAGAAAAGATTTAAATTGGGGGTGGGGTGTGGGGAGCTCTTCTACTGAGACATTAGAACAGCCAGGCAACTCCTTGGGTGGGAGGGTGGGGCAGGGAGTGAGTTTTAAGGAAGTGTTACCATAAGGAAAATAACTGAAAGAATGCATTGCATCAAAAGTGTAATAGTCACCTTTATCTTCAGAACACAAATATTTTAAATATTATGTTCCACTGTGAAATTTATAACCCAGCTTTTATTACTGATTTCCTTCACTTGGACAAGAGGTATAATTAAAAACATCCCCAGCTCTTTGCTACCCCTGACTTCTTCCACCCACAGCAACTCAAAATGAGCACCAGCTCTTTATTATTAGTTTATAAATTCTGATGGCTTATAAGCCTGGGAGCCAGTGGAGCTGCTGAGAAGAGAATTAGACTAGGAGGCCGGGCTGTTTTGGAATCGTGTTACCCTGTTTGGTAGCCAGCCACCTAAAAGGTTCAGTCAGAACTGAGATGCCCTGAGAAATGGAATGTAAGCTATCCATTAGTAATCTGTATATTCAGTACATGCTGAAATAATATTTTTTTATATATGGGGTAGATTACATACATTACTAAAATTAATTTCACCTGTTTCATTTTAATTTTTGTAATAGGGCCCACATCTTGGGCTCACTAGATAGTTTGTTCTAGACATAGGTTTCCCATTAGCAAGTTGTCTCACCCTGGGGGATTCTAGCCTCAGTTTCCCCATCCAAAGTATGAAGCGACTAGAGCAAGATGCTCCCAGCTTTTGCATCTATAACTTGTAGAAGCTGTACACTTCTCCACTGTTTCATTTCTTCATTCACTCCATAAGTATGTATGGCATGCCTGCGACTCTGCTGGCCGAGGTCCCTGCCTGCATGGAGCTTGTCTCCTGGAAGGCTGAGAGGAAAACAAGCAAAATGAGGCCAGTCACTGATCATGGACAGCTCTGACATGCAGTACTTTATAGATGCATCTTATTACTTGTCACAGGCCTGTGAGTAACGTAACACAAATAAAATGTCGATAGCTATGGTGCATGTATGAATTCCACTGCAGGAATGAACAGGTGATGACATTCAGGACCTCCCCTTACTGAACTTCATACTTACAGTTAAATCCTCCTTCCATTTTTCTCCCCAAATGTACATTATCACTATCCAATATGATGCCTATTAATCAGCAGTACTTTTTCTATATTCCATTATAAAATTACCTCTTTTCCAGATAAGTCTATACAACTTCACTTAACATTTAGCCTAATTAGGTAAGCAGGTTTAAAAAAACAATTCTTTCCAACACATTTGGGCATTTTTTAAACTTTAAAGAATTATATGAATGAAAGATAAAGGTAGGGAGTGGGGATGATTGTAAGCCACGAAGCTGACATCCTCAACAGGAGTGTGGTACAGACTAAATAGGAGAAAAGTGTCCCAAATGTACAGTAGGGCTGCCAGGAGCGGGGCAGGGGGGTATGCTCATGGAGAAATTCTCATGTGTTCATGTGAACACTTAATTCTAAAAAGTGTAATACAACCAATGTAAAACTGAAACCAAAAAAACCTGAAAAGACTGTAGATGACACAAAATTTTCCATTGCTTCATATACTACTTTACCAGAAAAAAATAAGACATGCATATATGTATGCATGTGTCTGTGTATATAAATAGATGACAATAGATAGATGGGCAGATAGGTCAATAAGATAAAGAGAGACAGAGAAATGGGTCTCAAGTTGCAATATTCATTCAAGTGAGAGAGACAGAGAAATGGGTCTCAAGTTGCAATATTCAAGTGCTGCCTTGACATCTGTGAGCATAAGGGACCCTAGGGGCCTGCCGTGACCTCCCTTACTCTTACCACACGTGGCCCCCACCCAGCAGAAAAGGCTCCCCACTGGCTAGTTCGCCTATGAGCCAAAAGAGCTGCATGCCACCTGTTCTCAACATAACTGGTTTCACCTCCGTGCCACCCAGTGGAACTATTCAAACAAGCCAATCACATCTTCCCATGGGAAACAGGGGGCACCCCAACCTCTCGTTATTACAAACCTCGCCCCCCATAGTTCCTAACTCTGCTCCTGAGTGCAGTCCCCATGTGGCCTTGCATGGCATGCAGTGTCCTTCTCCCAGCACACTGTCCATCTTACCTGCCCAGTGGCAGGTGTTGTGTGTTCAGCCTGTTGCACTATTTAGGGCAGAGGATCCCTCCTCCACCAACAGAATGAACAGGGGGGTGCTTACAACAACAGGATCCTCTAAAATGAGGTGGTGGAACCTTCAGGAGTATCTAGCCAAATGGCTTTCAAGGCGTCTTCCTCAAGTCCTGATGCAGCTCTTCTTGATGATAGGATGTGGCATTTTGGTTGGGACAATTCTTCATTGTTCTTCACTGTGCAGGACTATCCGAGCACCTCAAGGTGTCTGGCAACCCTAATCCCAACCCACTGAACTCCCCAAAACTCAGCCATCAGGGTAACTAAAACCCCTCATGCTCCCCCTGGTGGGGCAATAGAGCCTCCAACGGAGAACTTAGGAGTGCTGAGATATTTTCTGGAGACTACTGAGTTGTGGAAAAGGAGGCAGAAGGAGGCACTGCACTGGTGAGTCTCCAGACACCCCAGCCCTTCCCTGTAGGTCTGCCTTCAAAGAATGCTTACACTGGGTTGCTAGGGGGTGTTTCATTTCATTTGGGTTTGTTTCTGCTAAAGGGAAGGGGTGGAGCCTGAAAACGACTACCTATCAATGTCATTTTGTAATTTGTCCAAGAGTTCTTGGGCGGCTCCAATCAAGATGGCAGAACGACATGCTCTACGGCTCCATCTCCCCACAGAAGAACCAGCAACAACCAGCAGAAATCTCTTTCTCTCCAAGCTCCAGAAAACAGTTAAAGGAGTAAAGTAATAGGGCAAGCACCAAATTAAGAAAAAGGCTAAATGTCTTTCAAAACTGAGAAAGAGATGAAGACATTCTCAGATAAACTAAAGCTGAGGGAGCTTGTCACCCCTAGACTGGGCCTATAAGAGATGTGAAATTAGACAAGAGTCTGAGGTACAAATCACCATCACAGGTAAAAGGCCAAAGCACACGACGGGATGAAGTCAGTGGGAATGGAAAGGAGAAAGGGATCCAGGAGGCAAGATTCTTTAGAATTATGCAGAATTAATTCCAAAACAGGAAAAAAAAAAAAAAAGTACTGTTTTAAATCTGGCCCTCCAGACTTCTTCAGCCCTCTGCAAGAGGCTTCAGGAGCTATATAAAGAAGGTAATAAAGAGAAGGAATTAGTTTTGCTTCGGTGTATTTTTAATGAATGTGTCCGAGTAACATTCAAATTTAATCCTGCAAACAAAACTGTAGCTTAAATAATTGCTGAGAGAAAGATCTCTGCTTTAGTTTTTCCTGTCTGCAGCCTCTCTTAATAACATAAAACTTGATGGGCTTCTGTGGGTAAATTATGATTTTTCCCTCACAAGTTATAATTCAGACTATTTTCAGAGAGCCTAATCTGAAAATTGCTCCCATATCTATAAAAAGCACATGTATTTTGAGAAATAAAAGATGAGAAACAAGAAGAAAAAGATATGGAAAAAAAATGCTGCAGCATGTCTGGTTACAACTTGAGCCAAGAATCTGATGTCCTGAGAAAATAATTCTCTCCAACAGTTTTAGAAAAGGAAGAACCCAGACAAAAATAAGCCTCTAGCAAGTGGAGCTTGGACTAGAATCCATCAAAAAAATCTAATTAAAAAAATACATTATCTCACTCACACATCTTCAGTACTTTAAAGACAAATTATTATGGAATATTTCTAAAGAATTGTTCTAACTTTATTGCAGCCACCCATCTCACTGTGGTTTTTTTTATTTCGGGTATGAAGTTGTTTTTCACAACAAAACATTAGAGGCAGAAAGCAAACCCACAATTCAATTTTTCAAACTCTGCTACTCCTAAAAGCCAGTTTCAGTAAAGAAAAGAGAAACTAGCAAAACAAACAAGGAAACAGAAAACCTACAAAGATACACTTGTAGCCACTTTTGTTAAGCCAGAGGGGCAGGACAATCGTTGAAATTTGTTTATATGTAACAACTATGACATCCCCAGTCGGAGAGTCTATGAATTCCTATATTTGGGAATTGCTTCTGTTCACATGAATCTTTTTCTCCAACAATCTTTTCCGAGCCTGCTCTGTGTTGGTTCTACTCTATAAAGAACGCCCATTGTTCCAAGGGAAAATGCAGTGGGCTATCAGCTAACACTTAGGTCAGGGAGCCACCCCCAAGACTCTGAAGCTGCTTCTGAAGAGGTTGGATGAGTGTATCTCCTACAACTCAGAGGCAGGCGGGTTGCTTTTCGCCCATATTTATGTATTGGATCCCTTGGAATAATGTGCATTCTTTATAGAGGAGAACCAACACAGAGCAGGCTCAAGGAAGACTGCTGGAGAGAAAGATTCATGTGAACAAAAAGCAATTCCCAAATTCAGGAATTCATGGACTCCTCCGGAGGCTGCCAGGGGCAGGGAGATTTTTAAAGATTTAAAAGATCTTAAAGACTCCAACACCCCTCAGATCGCTTTAGCAAGGTTGCAAATCCTGAGTGTCCCGGGCTGTCTTAAGGTGTCTCTCCAAGGTTCATTTCCGCAGCGCACCACCTACAAACACTGGGCGTCTAACAGCCTGTTTAGGTTCACTGCCATTCTGGGCATTAGGGTCCTGAAGCATACCAACTTCCAACCAAGCAAGGAAAGAAACAGAATTCAAAGTTTAAGAATACTTCATGTACATAACATCTCAGTCTTCTACCCATTTTAATAAGGAAGTCTCCTTCCAACTGCTCTTTCGTGCCAAACCGGATCACACTCATGGTTCTTGAGCTCGCTGTTGCTGAACTCTTTTTTTCCCCTCATCTTAAAACTTTTGTTTGTTTGTTTTTCAGCACACGCCAGCCTGGCCCGCCCTGGCTGACGGGAAAGCCCATCTCCGCGGCCGAGGCCGTCGCACAGCCCCCGCGGGCCCACCCCGTCGGCCTTGAGCTCCTCGTCCCCACGCGAACCAAGGCAATCCATCGGAATGTGCCTTCTGCCAAGGGTCAGTCACAAAAGGGATCCCACCTGGCTCTACCGGGAGTCACCCACCTGAGAAGAGCCAGCCGCCGTGCTGGGAGGACATGCCGGCGCATGGAGAAGCAGTTCCCTCAGCCACGGGTCCTTCGCGGCCAGGCGCCGGCGCCATCTTGGAAGCGGGTCCTCACCCGGCGGAACCTTCCAGAAGCTGCCGCCCGTCGGCCGCCACCTCAGGGCAAAGCCACAGCCGGCCACCCGGCTCGGCCACCGCCAAGTGCCTGGTCCACGGAAACCCTTAGAGATGATCAACAGCCATCGCTATGTTAAGCCACTGCATTTTTGGTGCGACGTGTGCCACAGCCGTAGTAGCTACGACACCCCCTATGCGCATGGCCAAGTCCAGCCTGGCCCCAAAAGGCGTCTACCCAACCAGGAAAGAACTTTTTTCCAGGGACTCAGTCCTTCCAGCAGATGACTCGGGGCTGAATAAAATAATTTTTTACTAATAGAGTTTAAAGTATCTAAAAAAGGAACATGGATATTTTTGCACACCAATTAAATTTTTTCTTCTTCAAACCCGAGTACTGCTTCCTTCAAGGTTCCTTTCTCCGGTTGTAGTCTGCTGAAAGGAGGCAGTTTGTATGGCTCTTCCAAAGTTTTCTTTATAGACATATGGTAGCCAGCAAGCCATGCAAGTTATAAAATTATATGACATCAAATTTAGATGACAAAAAAATATGAACCAAAATGTGGACACCGTTTTAAATTTTTCTACAAAAGAAAGCCTAGTAATTTAATTCTGTTTAGTAAAAACACTGATGTGACATTTTAAGTGATCTATCAAATATTTGCCTCAGGGAAGGTTTAATTCGTGTTTTTCCTGTGTAATGGAATGAGTACGAAGAGCAAGATTATGAACAAGACAATAATGGATATGCCAAACCCTCTGAGTTTTTAAGCAGCAAGCTCTTTACATAGAGTCATATGAACCCAACTCACTACACCTTGCTATGTTTCCTATTTTGCACACTTAGACCAAGATGAAATTCTTGCAGTTGAGCTGATTTCTCTGTGAGCCAACTGTATCAAGTTGTATTCATGGGATCATATAAGGGGGCTCACAGATAAGAGGAATAACTCAGTTCAGGAAACTACACAAGCAAATCCAGTATACAAAAGGCCTCTAAAAAGAGCACAGCCTGTCATGACTAATAACATTTTTAACAAAAATTAAGAAGGTTTTTCCGACTGTGGAAGGGAGTTTCTGAAGCATGGAAAACTTCCTTCTGTATTCTGGTTAATTACCCAAAATACAAAATATCTATTTAATCATCCTTTCCTCAGCCAGACATTACTCCATACACTGCACCACCTTCCCACCCCAAAGGCCACCCTCTAATTTCAGCAAAGAGTAGCTTATAAAAATGAGAAAATGTAGCCAATGGTTATCCTGCTTTCTTGTATTTCTGGATTTTTTTTTTATTCTTTGCATAAAAAGAAAAGAAAGGGCGGCTGCCGTGGCTCAGCAGGCAGAGCTCCGACCTGCCGTGCTGGAGGTCTGGAGTTCGATCCCTGGTGCCTCCTGCCCATATGCAAATTAAAAAAAAAAAAAGAAAAGAAAAGAAACATGGCATATTTTGGCCTTTTAAAGTCTTTGAAAGATTGTAAAGACTTTTTTTCTTTTTTATTTTTGCCTATTTTACATTTCTTGAGCATCCCCTATGCCAAGGCACCAGTTCTGAGCATTCCATCAGTGTTACTCATTTAATTCCCCCATAACTATTCATACTCATACTAGCTTTAAAACAAGCCATTTTATTCCCTCTATCACAGAGTAGAAGAGAGTAAGAGTGCCAGGGACTCTGAAAATCCATTCCTTCGAGAATCCCTCAGACATTCCTGAAACTTAACAAACATGATGGTGATACTGCTAAACATGACTTGTTCAATGTATACAAAGAAATCCACTAAAAGTGTTTTCTCCTGACTTATAAGACTATAATTGTAAAGCAGGGTTTGTCTGATTCGATACTGCAAGAGATTTTTTAAAAAACAGAATGTCTTTTAAGGAACTGCTTGTAGTCAAGAATTAAGATTGATAGATTAGTGTCAAATCAAGCAACATCAAGATGGATTTAATGGTTCTTCAAGTCCTAGCATCATGTATCATCTTGAACATGTTCCTGATCAGTTTTAAGATGTGAGATACAACAGTGCCCGATTCAAAATCAGAATCCATTTCTGAAAAGTAAGTTAGCTACAGAAATTGGTACCAGATGTGTAACTAGGGAAAACTTAGCGATCAAAGCATTGGAAAAGGAGCTTACTCTGCTAGTGGCAAACTATCTACCAGACACACACAGAAAATCTGCAAGGACAAACAATAAGGTCAATTCCTTTTGTGCAAGGGACTGGGTAATTAATTACTAGGAAAATTTATAAAAACTTGTTGCATAGAGAAAAGAATTAGAATTAATATAGAGCTAAGGTAATTGATTACAGAGGAATTGTGAGAATGCCATGCCAGGAAAGAAAGCGGTGACTAAAGCTTCCCACCAATGTGCGAGTCCGAGTGAGATGCCTACACCTGAGGACAAAGTAGGCGAGTTCCTGCATCTATTTACCATGGGAAAACACCTTAAGAAGATAACAATAATGATGGTGATATTAATAAAAATATCACCTTGTGTTTATGTAATTTCCTTGTAGAAAATCGCTAAGAAACCATCAGTGGATAATATTTAACCACAATATATGGTAGGCCACTGGCCTGTTTTCTTTGTCAGAATATCCAGTCCCACACCCAAAACTTTAATTTAGAATCATTAAAAAAATTAAAACTGACAAGTGCTGTAGAGGATGTGGAGAAAAAGGCACACTTATCCACTGTTGGTGGGAATGTCAAATGTTACAACTGCTGTGGAAGGCAGTTTGGCGGTTCCTCAGGAAGCTAAGTATAGAAATGCCATGTGATCCCGCAATCCCATTGCTAGGTATCTATTCAGAGGACATGAGGGCAAGGACACAAATGGACATTTGCACACCAATGTTTATAGGAGCATTATTTACAATTGCCAAGAGATGGAAACAGCCCAAATGTCCATCAACAGACAAGTGGCTAAACAAGCTGTGGTATATACATACGATGGAATATTATGCAGCTGTAGACAGAATAAAGTCATGAAGCATGTAGCAATGTGGATGGACCTTGAGGACATTATGCTGAGTGAGATTAGCCAGAAATAAAAGGACAAATACTGTATGGTCTCACTGATATGAACTAACATTGATGAATGAAATTGGAGAATTTCATTTAATAACAGAGGTCAACAGGAGATAGAAATAGAATAGAGACTGGGTAATTGGAGCTGAAGGAATACAGACTGTGCAACAGGACTGATTGTAAAAATTCAGAAATGGGTAGCACAAAACTATGTGATTGTAGCACAATAATGTAAGTATACTGAATGAAGCTGAATGTGAGAATGGTAGAGGGAGGAGGGCTGGGGGCACATATGAAATCAGAAGGAAAGATAGACAATAAAGACTGAGATGGTATAATCTAGGAATGCCTAGAGTGGACAATGATAGTGACTAAATGTACAAATTTAAAAATGTTTTTGCATGAGGAAGAACAAAGGAATGCCAGTATTGCAGGGTGTTGAAAATAGGTGGTCATTCATATTTTAACACTTCAACTTCTGTATAAGACTAAAGCAAGAAATGTTTATTTGGTACAAAATTTATATTTTGACTAGTGCATTTCCTAATTTAACTTATATGGACAGTTTAACTGAGCATCATAAGTACATGGAACCTTGAATAGGGCATGAGATTTTGTAGGTTTGTCCTGATGCCCCGATAAATCCCAGAGTGATTTAAACAGTGAATGAAGAAGTATTTGCAAAGTCCCCTTGGGGAAATGGGGAGAAAGGGGGAAAATTCAACTTCCTCATTTGGAGAATTCCTGATATTCTCACAAGTAGTGGAGACAACCAAAGCAATAGGCTGAGCCCTCGATCTTGGGATTTGTTCCTATGAAACTTATCCCCTCAAAGGATAGGCTAAGCCTACTTAA
>PVIY010055572.1:0-13674 GCA_004026745.1 Myrmecophaga tridactyla | reverse complement strand
TGATGTCTTTTTATTTCTTTCTCTAAATCGATGCAAATGTTCTAAAAAATGATGAATATGCAACTATATGATAATATTAAGAATTACTGATTGTATATGTAGAATGGAATGATATATTAATGTTCTTTTGTTAAGTTTTTTTAATTAATAAAAAGTTAAAAAAAAAAAATCTTCCTACAAAGAAAAGCCCAGGGCCAGATGGCGTCACAGGGAAATTTCATCAAACATTCCAAAAAGAACCAATACCAATCCTGCTCAGATTTTTCCAAAAAATTGAGGAAAAAAGAATGCTACCAAGTTCTTTTTATGAAGCTAATATTTTAATATCCAAACCGGGTAAAGATGCTATAAGAAAGGAAAACTACAGGTCATTCTCCATAATGAACATTGATGCAAAAATTCACAACAAAATATTAGCAAATATAATCCAACAACACATTAAAAGAATTATACACCGTGACCAAGTCGGGTTTATACCAGGAATGTAAGGAAGGCTCAACACAAGAAAATCAATTAATGTAATACAGCACGTAAACAAATGTTGTTATGAAAGGGAAAATCACATAACCATCTCAATTGATGATGAAAAAGCATTAGACAAAATTCAACATCCTTTTCTTATAAAAACACTTCATAAGATAGGAATCAAAAGTAATTTCCTCAATATGATAAAAGGCATATATGAAAAACTGATAGCCAGCATCATACTCAATGGAGAAAGACTGAAACTTTCCCCCTAACATCACCACTGTTATTCAACATTGTACTAAAAGTTCTAGCCAGAGCAATAAGGTAGGACAAAGAAATAAAAGGCATCCAAATTGGAAAGGAAGAAATAAAACTTCCATTATTTGCAGATGACATGGTACACAGAAAGTCCTGAGAAATCTATAACAAAGTTACTTGAGCTAATAAATCCAACAAGGTGGTGGGATATAAAATTAATGTGCAAAAAATCAGTAATGTTTCAATACATAAGCAATGACCTAATGAGGTATCAAATGAAGAAAAAATTCCCTTCAAAATAGCAATTAAAAGGGTGAAGTACTTAGGAATGAACTTAACTAGGGATGTAAAGGACTTGTACACAGAAAACTACATAACATTGCTAAAAGAAATCAAAGAAGATCTAAATAGGTGGAAAGACATCCCCTGCTCGTGGATCAGAAGGTTAAATATAGTTAAGATGTCAATTCTACCCAAATTGATCTACATATTCAATGCAGTATCACTCAAAATTCCAACAACCTACTTTGAAGATTTGGAAAAGCAAATTACCAAATTCATCTGGAAGGGAAAGAGACCCTGAATAGCTAAAAACATCTTAAAAAGAACAAAGTAGGAGGACTAACAGTTCCTGACTTTGAAACTTATTATAACGCCACAGTGGTCAAACAGCATGGCACTGGCACAAGGGTAGAAGCATTGATCAATGGAATTGAATCAAAAGTGCCGAAATAGATCACCAAATCTATGGTCAATTGATAGGCCCCCAAATCCAGTGAACTGGGACAAAATAGTCTTTTCAATAAATGGGCATGGGAGAACTGGATATCAATAATAAATGTATGAAAGAGGACCCTTACCTTACACCCTATAAGCAAAAATTAACTGAAAGTGGATCAAACATCTAAATATAAGAACTAGCCCCATAAAGCTTCTAGAAGAAAATGTCAGGAAACATCTTCAAGACCTAGTAATAGGTGGTAGCTTCCTAAACTTTACACCCAAAGTACAAACTACAAAAGAAAAAATAGATAAATGGGAACTCCTCAAAATCAAATGCTTCTGCACCTCAAAAAACTTTGTCAAAAAAGTGAAGAGACAGCCAATTCAATGGGAGAAAATACTTGAAAATAAAACATCAGATGAAGGTTTAATATCCTGTATACATAAGGAAATCATGCAACTCAACAACGAAAGACTAAACAACCCAGTTATAAAATGGACTAAAGACATAAAGAGGCATTTTTCTGAAGAGCAAATGCAGATGACTCAAATGCAACATGAAGAGAGGCTCATCCTTATTAGCTATAGGGGAAATGCAGATAAAGACTACAATGAGATACTACCTATAAGAATGGCTGCTATTAAACAAACAGGAAACCATAAAAGTCGGAGAGAGTGCGGAGAAATTGGGACCCTTATGCACTGCTGGCAGGAATGTACAGTCACTATGGAAGACAGTTTGGCAGTTCCTTAGGAAACTAAATATTGAATTGCCCTATGACCCAGCAATAGCATTACTTGGTATATACCCAGAAGAGCTGAAAGGAGTGACACAAACAGACATTTGCACACTAATGTTCATAGCAGCATTATTCACAATTGCTAAAATATGGAAACAATCCAAATGCCCATCCACAGACAAGTGGATTAAGAAAATGCGGTAAATACATATGATAGAATATTATGTGCCAGTAAGACGAAATGACATCCTGAAGCACATGCCAAGATGGATGAGCCTTGAGGACATAAGGCTGAGTGAAATAAGCCAGACACAAAAGGATAAAAACTGTATAACTCCACTCTTATGACCATGGTAAAGGTAAAATCAGAGGCTTATAATACAGAATATAGGGGATTTAGAGATACAACTAAAGATGGATGAACGGTTAATTAATGAGGTTGAACTCCAATGTTAGATTGAAGTGAAGGTGATTCTCTAGTGTGTCTATTAGTAATATTAACATATTGAACGTGAACAAAATTGAAAGAGGTTGTATAGACCTATGTGTCCCACTGATTAACATGAGAATTATAAATAAATAAGTTCTTGCAAGAACTACTTCAAAGGTGTGATTCTTGTACAAAGAATGTTTAAATCCAGGGTGCAGGGGGAAAGCTGCTATTGCATGCTATGGGCTGTGTTTAACAGGAAAACATCAGCAGTACCCCACAACAGCAGGAGTAAATAATGGGGGAAGGGACAATATATAAAGAGAGGCTTAGATTTCCTATTTGGTGAAGGTGTGTTTATTGGTTATCTTTCTCTTGTGAACAATGGAATTATCTAAAATTGAGAGAGTTGATGGACTGTGGACTTTGGACATTATACATGATTCCTAATGAATGCAGGTCACTGAAGGATGTACTGACTGAGACAAAGATTAGTGAACGATGGTGTATACTTTTGATTGAATACCGTGCTGCTACAAAAAGGAGCAAAGTCGTGAGGCATGCAGTGATGTGAGTAAACCTGTGGGCCATTTGGGGAGGGTAAATAAGCCAGAAATGAAGGAACAATTTTTGTGTGGTCTCCTTTAGAAAACGCTTATAAGAAAACAGGGGCCTAGATTGTAAGCTCTAATAGCAAATACATTTAGTTCAGAGGGGTAATTATTATTTCTGGATTTTGCGAAGCTGTTTCATTTATCTATAACCCGGTATATAGAGATAAGAACAAAGCCAATCAGGTTGGGGTTAAGGTAACTCAGAATACAGGGGAAAAGAAGACAGTGTCTACATTTTAGAACCACATCTACTCTTTAAGACTAAAGGAAGAAAGATTTACTTTGTCTGGAACCTAAATTTTCTGTACACATGATCTAACTCAACCTATCCGTATAGCTCATTTGAACAACTGAAATACAGGGAACCCAGAATGAAAATGAGGGCCTTTGATCCTGTATAGTTTAATATAATCCCTGGATACCTTGTAGTGTATAGTAAGCAGATAATCAGAAGATATTGGGAAAGTCCCTTGAGGGATGGGAGAAAAAATATGGAATTATTAAACTTTACCATCAGGGAATCCCCTAATACTGTTTCAAACATTGGAGACACCCTAATCAACAGGCCAAGTCCTTGATCTTGCGGCTTACTCTTGTGACGTTTATGTAGGTAGCAGAGAAGCTTAGACTACCTATGGGAACGCCTAAGAGTTATTTCTGGAGGACCTCTTTTGTTGCTCAGATGTGGCCTCACTCTCTCTAAGCCCAACTCTGCAAGTGAAATCATTGCCCTCCCCACTACATGGGACATGGCATCCAGGGGTGAAAGTCTCCCTGGCGACGTGGGAGATGACTCCCAGGGATGAGTCTGGCCCTGGGAGCATGGGATCAACAAACCCACCCTGATCAAAAGGGGAAAAGAAGTGTAACTAATAAAGTATCAGTGTAAGTGACAGTTCAGATAGTCAAGAGTCTACTCTGTAGGTCACTCTTATGCAGGCTTCAGTTAGACATTGCTGCCTATCATAACTTGCCAAACCTCAGCCAAAACCATTCCAGCCAATCCTAAAGAATATCTAGGGCAATATATGAAATTCTACAAAGGTTCCATGCACCAGGGTAACTTTCCAGAAACCTACAACCTCCAGATGGATCCTTGGACCAGATAAGCCCTGAAACCCAGAGGGCCCAGCCTCTCCAGGACATCAATTAGTTCCATCTCCCTACCCCTTTTTATTGACAGCCCCTTCCAACATGAAAAATTTAGAATGGCCATAGTCCAGATACCCCTAAATTGTGGAATAAAAAGATCAAGGTTGATGGTGGGGTGGTCTAGGTTGCTAGCTGCTGGAATGCAATATTCCAGAAACAGAATGGCTTTTAAAAAGGGGAATTTAATAAGTCGCTAGTTTACAGTTCTCAGGCCGAGCAAATGTCCCAATTAAAATAAAAATCTATAGAAATGTCCAATCTAAGGCATCCAGGGAAAGATACCTTGGTTCAAGAAGGCCGATGAAGCTCACGGTTTCTTTCTCAAGTGGAAGGGCACATGGCAAACATAGTCAGAGTTTCTCTCTCATCTGGAAAGGCACATGGTGTACACGGTCAGGGTTCCTCTCAGCTGGAAGGGCCCATGGCGAATATGGCGTCATCTGCTAGCTCTTTCTCCTGGCTTCCTGTTTCATGAAGCTCCCTGGGAGGCATTTTCCTTCTTCACCTCCAAAGGTCACCGGCTGGTGGACTCTGCTTCTCATGGCTATGTTGTTCTGCTCTGCTCTCTCTGAATCTCTTTCATTCTCCAAAATGTTTCCTCTTTTATAGGACTCCAGAAACTTATCAAGACCCACCCAAATGGGTGGAGACATGTCATCACCTAATCCAGCTTAACAATCACTCTTGATTAAATCACATCTCCAGGGAGATGATCTAATTACAGATTCAAACATACAGTACTGAATAGGGGTTATTCTGCCTTTACAAAATGGGATTTTGATTAAAACATGGCTTTTTAGGGGACATACATCCTTTCAACCCAGCACATGGGGTTATACAGAAAAGGTAGAGTTTAACAAACGAATATGAATGCTGGATCATTAGATTGATGTTTCTTTTAGTCTTCAGCATCTTAGAGCAGCTAGAAGTAAAAACTTAAAATTGTGGAATTGTAACCCATACCAAACACTGAAATCTGTTCTACAACTAATTGTTGAGCTGTGCTTTGAAATTTATTGCTTTTATGTAGATATGTTATTTATCACACAAAAAAGAAAAAAAGTCGATTGTGATGATAAAAAGAATATTTATTCCTTTTAGCCTCCTGTATTCTGGAGCAGCTAGAAGGAAAAATCCGAGAGGATGGTATGGTAGCCCATGACAAACTCTGGAATCTGTCCTGTAATTACTTGTTGAAGAGTGCTCTGAGAATTATTGCTCTTTTCTTTCTTTGCTTTGTATATATATTATAATATACAATAAAAAGTTAAAAACAAAATCAGAAGCCTTTCCATACTATAGATCACAGACTTTCCATCAGTAAAAAAACAGCCAATGGGGCGGGCCACAGTGGCTCAGCAGGTAAGAATGCTTGCCTGCCATGCCAGAGGACACGTGTTTGATTCCAGGTGCCTGCCCATGTAAAAAAAAAAATAAAGAAAAGAAGGAAAAAAAACAGCCAATGGAGGCAGAAGCCTGGTGTCTATCCATATAAATTTTATAGACTACTATGAAATGCAAGAGAGCTCCTTATAAGAGCTACTGAAATGCTTCTTATGAAAATACTCAAGAAAACAGTCAAAGGAATGAGTTGGCACCTGGCACCTATGTTATTCAGAATCCACACAGTTCTGAGTAACCTGCACTGAACTTCCCAGACAGTGTAAACACCCTGACAAGCAGCCCAGCCATCCCACTGGAAGCACCTATATGTCAGGACATATCCCCTTCCACAAAGATCCTAAATGCAGAGGGCACCAAATGGGGAGAAGGGGCATTGAAAATTGATAAGTAACTTTTACTTGACTGAGGTGTCAGTTTCCTCCCATGAAAACGCTGTCCGTTATGCCCTCCAGGCAAGGGATGTACCTGTTTTGCCTTTGAGTAAGGGCCGTGAGAACTCAGCCCATGCAATCAGCTACAGTGGCCTGGCCCCTCGGTCATCGTACACAGTGGCCAGGTCCCTTCGGTCATCGTGCACAGCAATGCCAATGCTGCTGTGGCCAGCAGGAGCAGCAGGGCCTTCAGACACAGCTTCAGTCAGTCCCTGAAAGAGGACAGCAGGCCTGAGCCAGACAATGTGGGTAAGTGTCATAAGCAGACCTAAAAGCGTTAAGGAGAAAAAAAAATTATACCATGCGAACAGGGAGAAGTACCAGAGGAGCCAAAATATATTGCTGATCCCAGAGGGTCACCTAGTGTCATGGTTAGGGACATGTGTCAACTTGGCCAAGTTGTGGTACCTGTTTATCTGATTGGGCAAGTGCTGGCCTGTCTGTTGCAATGAGGACATTTCATAGGATTAGGTCATGATCACGTCAGCTGCATCCACAGCTGATTCCATTTGTAATCAGCCAAAGGGGAGTGTCTTCTACAATGAATGGCGCTTAATCTAATCACGGGGAAGCCTTTTAAGGAGGATTCAGAGGAGACAGGTTCCATTCCTGCTTAGGCTGGCGAGCCTCTCCTGTGGAGTTCATCCAGACCATCCATCGCAGTCGTTGGCTTCACAGTCTGCCCTGTGGATTTTGGACTCTGTATTTCTGCAGTCACGTGAGACACTTTTATAAATTTTATATTTGCAAATTTCCCTGTTGATTCTGTTTCTCTAGAGAACCCTAATACACCTAGCAAAACCACAAATACCACCGAAGAAACCAGTAAAATTGAAGCCCACGTTGCAAAACCTGCTCTACCAGAAACCTCCAACATTGCACCCCTCTGCCAAATAACGGTGAAAATTGGGAATGAGGCCACTGTGAAAAGGCATCTTTTTCACAATAGGATCCAAATTGTTTTCTAAAAGAGGAAGAAGACCCAAATATCAAATGCAGGAGTAAAGTGTGCCCCAGGACAGTGAGCTGGAAATCAATCAGGCAGCCCACTCGGCCTCTGCCAGTCCCAGTCTGAGGACATGAGCAAGATGTTCCATGACACAAGCCACCAAGTTTCCACTGACAAGCTGTGGTGCCCCTACCACAACTACAAGCCCCCCAAAAAATCCAGACAGTAGACAAAAATGAAGAAAGTCAACTGGAGGAAAAAACATGGAGGCAGGAGCCCAAGCAGTAAGTGTAAGCGCTCAGCAGAACTGGACTGTGCTGTGGGGAAGGGTCCTCAGGATGATGCTTTTAAGGAAGAAGGAAACAAAAAGGTGCCCATGCTGCAGTGTGAACTCTGCAATGGAGACAAAGTGGCAGCCGCTGGGAACCAGGAAGGCCCCGCCAAGGTCTCACCTCCAGGCCTTATACCTGTGAGCTCTGCGCCAAGCAATGCCAGAGCCCTTCCACACTCAAAATGCACATGAGATGTGATATGGGGGAGAAATCATACCAGTGTAAGACCTGTGGATGGTGGTTCTTGGTGCAAGGAAACTTGTAGAAACACAAACGTATCCACCTGGGCATGAAAGAGTTCATCTGTCAATATTGCAGCAATGAGTTCACGTTGAATAAAACCCTCAAAATCCACAAAAGAATCCACACAGGCGAAAAGCATTACCACTGTCAGTTCTGCTTTCAGAATTTTTTGTATCTCTCTACAAAACAGAATCATAAGCAGGGGCATGTTCAGGAACAGACTCTGCCTGCTTCCAGTGCCCCAAAATTTGCAAAACAGCTGCTGCCCTTGGATGCACCAAAATAAGTACTTATTCAAAAGTCCAAGTCAGCAAGAAAGAAATAGAAGGTGACACATGCCACAAAAACTCAAATCTCTTAGAGAATCAACATTTCATTGATTCAGAAGACAGTGACTAAAAGGATAATGTACAAACCAGTGTCGAAAATGTTGTCCTTTGAGTGGCGTTAGAAAAATCTTCAGAAATAAAAGTTAGGTGTCTTGTTTTTTTGTTTTTAGTTTAGTTTTGTTCACATAACAGTCATGAAGGAGCGATACGTAAAACAAAACAAAACAAAACAAAAACAAAATCTCATTTGTGAAATTTCCAGAAAAAGGATACTTTTATATCTACTTTGGGTTTTAGTGTTAACTTAATACAAAGTGAACAAAAATAAAATAGCCGAAGCCTCCAATATCCCAAGTATCTTGTTAAAGTTAATGAAGTTTTTAGCTGTGGTATTTCTATCAGTGAAAAAAAGATATTAATTTTAGCCTAATTTAAAACTCTTTCTAGCAAGTGCTAATAGGAACTGGCTGCTGAATTGCAGAAAATAAGGGTCAGACATCATGAAAATGTCATTTTTGCAAATATGTTCAAAGCTAAATGAGCTATGACATCTTTTTTCCCATCCAGCTTCTGCACTATTAAAACTTGTTTAAATTAATGGATACCCATGAAATACTTAACAGTATGTGCAAAATGAGTAACCTAAGCTCTACCTTCATACATTCTCTAGAACTACTTTCCTGCAACATAAATCTTGTAAAATGCATATATAAATCACTATAATTTTTACTGCCCATTTCCCCTGTAGAGAATTACGATGATGAGCAATAGATCGGCAAACAAGGAGGACTGATGTAAAAATTAGTAGAACGCATTTTAAATGACTTAAGAGCGTATGTGTGCTTTTAGATGGAAAGCTGTTTTCTTGAAGTTGTGGCTTAGCTGCTGTTAGAACTGGTCTGTTCAAATCATAGAAAGCACTCAGGCCACTTCTTAACTGTGGCGTGGGGGATGGGGGTGGGGGACTTCCCAGAATCCCCCTCTGATTTCCCATGCGTATTACTTTACAGTGGCCTTGCCTTGGAGAATGAAGAGGGGTCAAGTTCTACGGAAAGTTTTTGCAGCCCTCCAGTCATCACAAGGCCATGGATGGTGGGGTTCTATTCCAGGGCAACCTTAACCAGTCTCAAAGGTTCAAATAAACTTGACATCCCCATTCCACCAATGGCGTGTCCAGGATATTTGTTTAGCATTAGAGGTACACATAGTGGTAAATTCCCAGGCACTGGAAAGTGACAGAAAGTCTCGGCTCTACAATTATTAGCCTTCTTGGAGATTATGCAGCCCACAAGTACAGATTGCTATAAGGCAAAGGGACGCCAGAAAAAGCCCTCCCACCCCCCCCCACCCACACCCATTAATGACTTGAACATGATAGAGGAACTGACAGCCCTCCTTACCTCAACCGTGTTTACAGCGGGGTGGTTAGGGAGGCGGTGGAGGGACAGGGCTCTGTCCCTTGCTTAAGTGACTCAGAAGTCATCCACAAAGCTAGATGCCTTGTCTTCTGTGTTTGCAGATACCTAGCGGTCTTGCTAAAAACATTTGAGGGTTTTTTAATGTTCTTTTATGCTGACGTACACCATCATTTTACCTTCAAAATCTAATTGCCCTTCGGGATATTCTGTCATGTGAACTAGGCTCCTGGGAAACTGGAATTCATGACTCTTACTTTTTAAACTGCCAGAATAGGAGAGAAAGAAAACATTCCTATCCTTTGACCACCAGTATGAGAGATATTGGAACCCAGTTTCAGGGGTACCTGCAGCTGTTCATGTTCATTGGATCTCATAGATGGAAACCCTTGGTTACGCGAGGCTGCAGTGCCATGGTCATGAAGAAGTGGCTCAGAGAACTCCAGTATCTCTCTCCAAGTGTCCAAGAAGAAAATGTAATATGGATTTGGGTGGGTAAGAAGTATTTAAAAGTCCAGAAAGGACATGATCAAAGCTGACCTTTCATACTGTAGTATTTTGTTGTTAAGTAACCCCAATATTGTATCTACATTTATCTTTTGTTCTACTTTCACCTACATACAGTTTAATATAGTAGGGGAAAATGCAAGCAAATTCAACTTTATTTTATACATTGTATATAGATATACCTGCACTATTTGGGTTTTCACAGAGGGATTATGAAAATCATTTTGAATGGATAGTTAGAATATTGAATAAACAATCCGTGATCCACTAATTTGTTTGATCAGAATTAGGATTGTGAATCAAGGAGAATTACCATTAGCCATTTTGATTTGAGATAACTCAAAATATAAAATCATTACATGTAGTGATGTTTCCCAGTCCTCATATGTGGATATTTTTTAAGTGGACTTGTATGCTGATAATTCTAGACCAAAGTAAATATGGCAGAATATTTATACATGAAAAAAGAATTTTGCAAATCATTTTAATAATTGTATTATTTGTTTAAAATGTTGATAGCCTGTGTTAGTTTCAGGGAGGGGATAAAAAAATACCTGACTCTGTAATTCTGCATATTCTATACAATTTATAGCAGAGCCATTTTATGACAGCCTTGTCTCATTTTTTGTTAATTGTGAAAATTTTATTCTGAGGGATGTTTAAGTATGCATTAAGTATATAATGCTAATTAGAATAAAAGTAAGTGTAAGCAGTAGCTATATTTTATGCTGTGCAAGATATATTGCAATTTGCTGTTTTAGCATCTTCTAACCAAAATTAGAAGATATTATTAAATGCAGATGTTGAGTTGGAAAAGTATAATTTTATTTTTAGAAATAATGAATATAAATTTGTTTTTGCTTGATTAAAATAGCTTATTCCTAAAATAAACAAATACATGACACAGGCCAAATCCCTCCTCTCATAGAGCTTATATTGTAGTGAATGTTAGTTTGCAGTCTTTTTCCTCCAAAGCCTGAGCTTACTAGCCCATGTACTCACTCTGACTGGCTCCTCTCTATTGGGAAAGCTCCAAATCCAGCTGGATTCTCCACTTTTGACCCATCAAACCTCAAATTGGTTTTTAAAATTTTATGTCTAGATCTAAAAGCAATCTAACTGTGGCATCTGTCATCCATATGCTTCTATGGTTGTTTGACTGAAGAAGGTGGCTGGAGGATGTCACCTTCACTCCTTCATATTTTTTACTGCATACATCCTGAAGCTGCAAATGCCATTTTCTGGAAGATGACCGTCCCAATAGACACCTCCCACCAGAAAGGAGAAACCTGACTGTGCCAGGGACTGCTGTCTGCTGTGCTGATCATCTAAAATCAGCTTCCTGCAAGAAACCATCATCAGAAAAATGATTATGAAATTCATACAAGTGAATTTAAGGATCCCGACCTTACTCACCGGTGAGCAAGGAGAGTGGGTTTCCCAAAAGTACTGGGCTAATGAGTATGCATGAAGGAGGAGCCTTAATCCTGTCCTGGTGGGCCAATGTAACATCCTCAAAAACAGGCACATCATTCCAGAGCAGCGGGAATCCTGGAAAGACCTAAATTTGAGAGCAAAGTTTTAACCCCACTAGATTCCCATATTTAGCCAATCCTGCATCACTTTAGGACTCCCTAAAATTAGCTTAACCAAGCCTTCTAAACCACTTAAAATCTCCTCTGACACTCAAAAAGATCTAAGGCTCCTGCTATTTCTCATGACTGACCTCCTGAATCCCTGAAGCTCAACATTGATCTTCTCAAACATAGAAACCATGCAGAGATATTACAAAAGTTCCAGGAATGTAACTTTTAGAAAGTGTGATATATCAGAGAAACTAAAGGAAAAAAGCACTTCATTGAGACAATTACCAGCTGTGAGTGCCAAAGAAGGCAAAAATAGGGGGATTATGGAAAAGTAGATGTTTTTGAAACACAGAATTCACTTCTATTACTCTGATTTTGCTTTGGGGCACCACCCCTTCCCCACTCTCAGCCAACATAGTTTTAGGTGAAGCTGACTCCATGTATTCCATTTTTTTATTCATGGGGGTGAAATATACCTCAAGCAAGGCAATAAAGCCCAAACAGGATCACTCAGAACTGATCCTGGGATCTACCCTTGAGCCCACAGTCCTGATGAACTGAGAGACATGTAAGGATATATGTAGAGACTGGGGCTGATGAGGCCATCTTGTGGCTACACTGGCTAGAGGGTGGAGTGAACACTGAGAAACTATAACCAAGAACTAAACTCAGAGAAACCAGGTCCTTGTGAGATATTTTGAACCCAGATCTCAGCTGAGCCTGATGCCAAACCCTACTGTACATGAGCCAATTTGTTCCATTCTTAAATGTAAGCCAGTTCAAAGTTGTTTGCTTCTGACACTTGCAATACACATGGTCTTATTTCAATTAGAAATAAATAGCAGAAGTGGGGTATTTCAGGTGATGTAAGCTAAAATGTGGAATCGGCCAGGTCAAAGAAGAGTTGGAGGGCAGCTAAAGTATCTCTAATACAGCTGAAAATTTGGCAAGACTTTTCATGTGTTACCAAATAACAGGTTAAACTATTTCCAAAGAAAGGTTGTCACTGGCTGCTTGGACAGCATGCCATTCCCAGAACCCGCTACAGCCAGAGAGATCAATGTTAAGACTCACAACAAGGGTGGGGTCCCTAAAGGAGTCACATGGAAATAATGATGAAGGATGTATGGTTCTCCAGAGGAAAATATAGATTTTGTTGCCAGCAAAATGTGGAATGGATTCCAATAGGCAAGAGAAACAGATTCTATCAAAAGAGGCTTCCTGTGATAGACTTCTTGTGCATGCTTTCAAAAACCTTTATCACCAAAGCTAATCTGTGCATGTCTCTTGATCCCTAAAGAAACTTTTTTTAATGACTTGATATGGAATGATAATCTATATTCTAAAGAAAATAAAGTAACAGACAACAAAGTGTTATAGTTTATTTGCATTTTTAAAGAAAAATGAGAACTATACATATGCATTTGTTACTAGAGGCATAAAATGTCTCTAGTAAGATACTTTTACTGTGTAGCCTTTAAATAACTTTGAGATTTGGACAATGTAAGTCTATCATCTATTTTCAAATGAACAATTTCAATTTAACAACAAAAAAATAACCTTCCACTGATGATTGGGATATTGATGTGTTCCTTTTTTTTTTTTTTTGGTGGGAGGGCAAATGGGACTAATAAGACAAGAATCTTATTAATAAAGGAAAGTTTTTTATTTCAGGAAAGTACTTTTAACTTTTTTCAGGAGCACTTATGTATACTTTTGGGAAACAATGTGTTCTAGAAAATTAATAAACCAAATTTTCATTTCTCTAGAATTGCAAAAAGTGATGCTATTGGCCCAAGCTAAGACTGTGCAGGGCACTGGGGTCCAATGAATAAACAAAATGTTCTTCTCACATACCACCACACCTCATCGGCCCAACAACTCATGGAAGACATTGTGGATAGCTTCTTGGAATTCTGGCATCCTATTACATAATATAAACGTGAGCCTGGAAATTTGAGCTCCACTGACTATACCTCACTTACTTAAGGCTATAGGGGATAATTCAGTGAACTTTATGTCTTCCTAAGATGGCCAACAAGGTCCAAGATGATGGGCAATTTCTATCACCTTGTGTTTTAGTTTCCTAGCTG
>PVIY010055571.1:0-13677 GCA_004026745.1 Myrmecophaga tridactyla | reverse complement strand
GAGAGATCAGCGCCGGCAACGCGGGACGGCTTTGCGGACGCCACGGGAGGAACGCGCGAGGGGCGCGGGGAGAGCTAAGGCATCCAAAAGGAGGCCCGCATCAGGCCATTTCTAACTCCGAGAAAAAGAAAAGTTGGTACAAAAAGCGAACGACAGTATCTGTGAACACTAAACCTGACGCAACCAAAAGTTATCACAGACTGGGCTGAAAGGGCCGAGGGGGGCGGCGGGGCCGGGGTCCGGGGTCCCGGGCACGCTGGAGGCGGCGGCGCCCGCGGAACAGGCGCGGCTGTTAGAAAGGAAGATCCAGACTCGGCTACTTTTTCCCCGGGTGGACCCAGAAGACCGTCCGGGAACCGCGGCGGGGGCGGGGGTCCAGGCCGCGGGGGTCCAGGCCGCGGGGGTCCAGGCCGTCCCCCCACGAGGAAGCCGCGCTTGAGAGGACTGCTCCAGGTTGAGTCGCCCGAGTTCCACTCTGTGGTGTAAATCTCGTAATCTGGGAGAGAACTGGGCAAAACTCTGTTCCCAAAGCGAATCCAAAGGCCTGGGGCCCCTCGGTGGGGGCCTTTCTGCGAAACGCGCCCCATCTTCGCCCGCGCGTCGGCGCCTTCCGCTCTGCTCACGGGCCTCTCCGGGGCTCCCCGGTCGGCGGCGGGTCCTCGGGCGGGCTCCAGCGGGCCGGGGCAGCCCTCAGTCCGCGAGCGCGCAGCCGGGCGGGGCCGGGCGGCGGGAGGCCGGGCCTGGGCGGCGGGAGGCCGGGCCGGGTCGCGGGAGGCCGGGCCTGGGCGGCGGGAGGCCGGGCCGGTCGCGGGAGGCCGGGCCTGGGCGGCGGGAGGCCGGGCCGGTCGCGGGAGGCCGGGCCTGGGCGGCTGGAGGCCGGGCCTGGGCGGCTGGAGGCCGGGCCGGTCGCGGGAGGCCGGGCCTGGGCGGCGGGAGGCCGGGGCGGGCCGCGCCGAGGGCGGGGCCGGGCGCGCGGGGGCGGGCCTCGGCGCGCTCCGGGCCGCTCGCTGGCTCTGGGGCCGCGGCGGCTCCTCTGCCCGCGGCGCGGGGGGGACGGGCTTCGGGTGGCGGCCTCGGTGGGCTGCGGGCGGACGCGCGGGCCGAGACGCAGGCCCCGCGCGGGCCTCCTGCGCCGTCGCGCTAGCGCGGGCCCCGCCATGGCCGCCTCGCCGGGCTCGGGCAGCGCCAACCCGCGGAAGTTCAGCGAGAAGATCGCGCTGCACACGCAGCGGCAGGCCGAGGAGACGCGGGCCTTCGAGCAGCTCATGACCGACCTCACCCTGTCGCGGGTGAGGGCTGGCGCCGGCGCGGGCGGGGGAGAGGGCGCGGGGCCGGGGTCGGCGGGCGCCCGCGGGAGAGCGGCCTAGGGAGGAGGACCGGGGCCCCGAGAGGAAACCCCAGGCAGCTCGGAGCCAGCGGCGCCGCGCCCAGGGCTCGGACCTGCGGGCTGGTCAGCGTGGAGGGCCGCGGGGCCCAGGGCGCCCCCGCCGCGTCGGGGGCCCGCGCACGTGGAAGTCCGGGGCCGCCCGGGTGGCGGCGGGTCCTGGGACCGTGGGGCGCTGACGTTTCGGGGACCCGCGCTCCTGCCTTCCCTCCCGGCGGGGCTTGGTCAGGTCCAGCCTACTCCGTCCACCTCGGGATACTTACGGGGGCCGGGAGGGGCGAGCGCCGGCGGGGCCCCCGCGGAGAGGGGCGTCAGCCGGGGGGGCAGCCTTGAGGCCCCCGGGGGCTGACCTTGAAGGGCAGAGGAGGGTGGGCAGGCTGTGCGGGTCCGGGGCGCGGCGGGGCACAGCCTCGGGCAGAGCCGGAGCCGAGCGGCAACCCCCGGGCCTCGGCCGCTGAGCGCGGACGCGGCGGGTTTGGAGACTCTCTCGATCTGTCCTACCTGTTTTGAGTTGAGAGGTTCCCAGGTAGAATCTAGGCTCGGGTACGGAAACGGGGAGGCCTGGTGGCCCCAGGGCTGCGTTCCTGTCCGAGCCATCAGCTGTCCCCATCAAACGGAGCACGGACTGTCCAGTGTGCCGGCTCGGCGCCCCTGCCTGTCACGTCCCCACGCCGAGGCTTGGGTACCAGTGACCACCCAACATGCTCACCATGGCCTGTTATCTTAGTTAAGGGAAGCATGAACTATTTCTTAACTGGCATTACTATCAAAACCGAGAAACAAGTATATAGATAAAGTTGGGGTTTCAGGAATTTCTTTTCTCTGCCCTGACCAGCTTTCCTTATTTTTTACCTGCCTGGCATCCATAGGCATTTACGTATGTGACCTTGGTTTGAGTCAGGGTCAGCATGACACCCTCAGAGCACACTGAAGGAAATGCGGAGAGTTGGGGCCTGTGTTGTAATGAGCTGTTTAGATCCATGCCCCCCCGAACATGTGCGTGCTCTCCGTGTCTGGGTGCCTGGAGTTGATCCCGGCCTCACCCAGTTCAGCAAGCCCCTTTCAGACCCCCTGACAGCTGCAGCCATGAGTAAAAGTGGAAATCCCACGCAGACTCTCAGTGCTCATTCGCCTAGTTTGATTATATTACCCAGATATGTTCAAGCATAAAACGTGTATATAATAAAGTCCTTCGCTTATAGCTGTGATACAACCGTAAACCACAACATAGGTGCGAAATAAATGCAGGCAAAGGTATGAACACAATAAATTAAAATTAACATTAATTTAATGTGACGGATGCTACTTTGCTGACCTCAGTTGGGGCACTCAATGCAAATATGCTACTAAGCACTATAGCTCAGGTTCTCTTGAGGGCAGCCAGCCTGATCCACTGTGGCCCCTGTGATAACTCCATGCAGACACCACTTTTCTCTATTCTAATGACTACAAAATTATCATGTCCCTTTGTCCCTCGCCTGGAGCAGGCCTTCATTTACATGTGAAATCTGTCTGCATTCTTTTTTCTCCTCGGCCATTAGCAAGTTAAATAATAGTACTTGGCTCCACTGTGTTCATAAACACAGATGCAAATAAGAATATTGAATTTGCCTAGTAGTATTTGCTTATTTAAAAAATTTGAAGGATTATTTTCATGACGAAACCACAAAACTGAAATGCTTTTCATAGAGAACTCGTAGACCGCCAAGCATATGTCTGTGAACCTCCAAGGGCCCAAAGAGCCCAGCTGGAGGAGAATCCAAGCACTTCATTATTGGTAACTGCATTTCCCATTACCAGCCTGGGGCAGATGCTGCTAACTGGTGGGGCAGACTTTCCCCTCTGAGTCTGTGCTGGGCTTCAGGTCCTACATAATCACAGCCAGTCCTTCATATTTGTATTTAAATCCTATTTACCTAGTAAATAGGGATCAACTAAGATATGGAGAGTTTTTCATTATAGCCTCCAGGTTATGCTTTATCAGGAAGCAGTGGGAAATTTCTGAGAAGGAAATACTAGGAGGATTTGATCAGTGGTGATGGCTGGGATGGAAAGAAGATGGAAGAGAGGAGGCAGGTCTGCTGGGGAAGAAATGGTTCTTTCGTTTGTTCTTTAATGTATTCACCTGGTAGTGCTTGAGTGCCCACTCTCTGGTTAATGGGGTGTGGTTTGAACGCATGGTACCTCTCTTCAAGTTTATTTATCTTATTCGTTTATTTATTTTTTTATTAGTTTATTTAACAAATATTTATTGAGTTCCCAGTGTGTGCCAGGGATTCAGATGGACACGGGATAGAGTAGTAAGCAAGACACAATCTTCTGCTCATAGATTTTAGGATTCAGTGAGAAAGACATTCCTTAGAACAGTAAGGACACATTTTGGTTAATGTTATAAGATGGGGAATAGTAGGTGGAGCTGTGGGAGTGTAAGGTACGGAGACCACCTCTTCTAGTGGTCTACAGGACGATGGAGAGTGGGGAACGGCGTTTGACGGCGTATATTTTGTGTGGAGGAAGGAAGAGTGTTTTGGGCACGGAGCACAGACTTCAGCAAGGGACCCAATAGATGGTTTGAGATGAGGCTGGAGAGGCTCACCAAGCTCAGGTGGTAGGGACAGGATTTGGGACATGATCTTAAGGACAATGGAACATCATTGAAGGGGTTCTGTCCGGGGACATGTGCATTTTCAGCGGTGCATAGAATAGAGAAGGAGGAGGCAGAAGAACGGTTTGAGGCTGTAACAGTGTGGGATTTGTGATAGTCATACAAACTAGGGGCAGCCCCTGGAGGCAGGGAGGTGCCCAGGCTGGAGGCAGAGAGAATGGAGGCGGAGAACCGATGGGGGCCGAGAGGAGGAGGGAAGACTCAGGATGATCTCCAGCTCCCATGCTTGAACCATCCCAGAGTATCTTCCTTCAAAAAAGGGACACTGGCCAAGGAGCAAGCAGGTTTGCCCTCAGGAGTTGCTGAGCCTGAGATCCAGCAGGCCGTTGTTTATAGCGAGCACAGGAGGGAGGCTGGGCTGATGATATAACTTTGGGAGGCTCTGGCGTGGAGCCGTGGGAGGGGAGTCAGCTGCCTAGGAATTTCTAAAACAGATACTGCAGGCTGGTGGCTCACATTCTGGATTTGGTCCTCTGATGTTTTTTTCTTTTGGCCTAAAATGTGTCTGAAAAGAAAATCAGGGCCAACAATAAATATTGGGATTGTACATTAAAATCTGGACTCCAGCTTCTTTTGAAAAAAAATGAGGTCATCTGGTGACACTGGCCCCATGTTTCTGCATGGCAGAGATTGCTGGGGCCCCTGTGAGATAGGGCAGGTACGAGCTCTTCAGCTGGCCACAGGCTCCACTGCGCCTTCGGGGTTCCTCACTGCGAGTCCAGCCTGCTCCACTCCCTTATCTTTCCTGCTTGTTCTCTGGAGGCCCTTGAGTTTGTTCCCTGCTACAGGGTGGACACGAAGGGGCTGGGAGGAGCTGAGCAACTACACCATTTAAAAGGGAGGCAATGAGCAGGAGCCAGCAGAGAAGGCTGAAGAGCCACCAGAAAGGAAGGAGAAAAGTGAGGAGGGTTCCCCTGGAGAGGAGAGAGCCCCTGCTGCTGACAGATGGGGTCTAGAGGGATGGGGACCAGGTCCTGTGGCCAAATCAGGCAGAGGTCACGGGCATCCTTGGCGAGAGTCGCTGCATTCGTGGAGCTCTGGAGGGAACGTCGGCTGTGCGGCATTAAGAAGTGAATGGGAGGGAATGGAGACAGGGCTGGAAACTTGTTCCAGAAGTTTGGCTGTGAGGGGCAGCTTGTGGGGTTGAGAAACAAAAGGCTAAACGCAGTACACAACCTGGACTGTTAATTTGTCTTGAATATTTGGGAGCGAACCATTGTTTTCATAGTAAGGAGAACAAGCAGTAGACGTGCTATGGAGTAGTGGACCTCAGAGAGGAACACAGGGAGCGGTCTGGAAAGATTAGGTTTGGGCTGCATATTGCCAGGCACTGTGTTAAGCCCTTTATCTCGTGTAGTCCTTATAGTGACCCTTTGGGGTATGTGTCTAGTGTTTTCCTCATTTTGGAGAAATGACTGGCAAGTGGCAGGGCTGGAGCTTGAATTCTGGCTGTCACACTGAATGTCTGTATACTCAGCCACTTCGCTTTTTCCTAGAAGGACACCCAGTCTTACCAACAACATTTGATGAAAGGACTTTCCTTTCCCTGTTGAATTCCTGTGGTATCTTTGTCACAAATCAGTTGACCAATACATGTTTGATTCTATTTTTGGATACTCTTCTGTTCCATTGATCTATATAACTTTTTTTTTAAACAATAACACTCATTTTGATTGCTATAGTAAGTCTTGAAATCATGTAACATATGTCCTACAACTTGCTCTTCTTTTTAAAAATTGCTTTGGATATTGCTTAAGTTGTTTGCACATTCATAGGAATTTTAGAATTATCTTGTCAATTTTAAATAAGAAATCCTGCTGGGATTTTGATTGGGAACGTGTCGAATCTTGAGACACCTTTAAAAAGAAGGAATTAGTGAGGCCAGGATCTTACTGCTTATGGGCACTGAAGAATCTCCTATTCAAGGGTATGGCTTTAGGATGGAGATTTAACTCAAATTACAGGGTCAGGCAGGTAAGGAAAGTGAGTGGAAAAGCCAGGAATGAAATGGTCAATGGCAGCTGACCTTGGGCTGTGGAGTTCAGTAACGACCTGGGCAAAATGGGGCCTTCAACCTTCCGTAAAGGGGCAGCCACTTCCCAGACCCACCCGCAACACGGGGTTTTGTGTGAATTTGATCTTTCAGTCAAGATAGTTTGGAAATTTATATTTTTGTGCAATCTCCCAATTTTAAAATTAGAAGCTTCAGCATCGAGGGGGTCATTATCACGTGGGTTCAACAGAGCAAGCCAGGTTCAGTGGGCTCCTGGGCCCTCAGTCCACAACCTCAGCTTTAGTCTCATCATTCTTTGCTCATCATTTCCATCATCTGTAAATGTGAAAGTTTTGAAGACAGTCTCTCTGGTTTTTCTGGCTCAATCATTTTATATTTCAAAAGAGGAAAACATTAAAATGCTCAAGGTTTTAAGGGGTATCTGAGACCGTCAACGATACCGTACGACTATCTTGAGAAATTTCCTGAGCTTTACGTCTTACACGCCACTGTTCTTTTATTCCTTACGTCGTCTGTGTGAAATAGAGTTAGAATAATTTGTCCACCCACGTGGGAGCCCCAGGTTACACAGCCAGGTGTCCCATTCCAAATCCAGGGCCCTTCGGTGCTACAGTACCCAAGTCTCTGAAGGCTCCGAAAATAGGGACTTTGGGAGGGAGAGCAGATGTGAGCGCGGGCTCAGTTGAAGCAGAGCTCTACTAGATTTAGAACTTAGCTTGTTGAAGTGTCAGGGCTTATGGGTGAGAGTTGAAGACTTTGTGGGAACTCCCTGAAGGCAGGAACTTTGGCACATATTCATTTCAACTTGCCAGGGCCTGGCACAGTACCTTACACACAGTTCAAGTTTTTTGTAAAAGTGAATAAATGGATGGTCTGATGGAAGAAGAAATAAAAGGCTTCGGATCAAGGTGGCCAGGAATTTAGTTGAGAGCATTTCAAGGGTAGAGTTAAATGCTTTAGTCGAGTGCTTTTGGAATGTGAAGCTTGAAAGCTGAGGGACTGTGTTCATTTCACTCAGTCATCGATAGAAGAAACTTACCATGTCTTCCTCTTGTTGGCTCTTAGATCTGGCTTTCGATAACGCGTTGTATCTATCTCCCGTTCAGTTACGTGTGAGAAATCGTATACTGTGGGTTTACGGAAGTTAATTTCTGTATGCTTTCAAAACTTTTAGATATCAGTCCTTATCTTTTGGACATGCGTTATGTCTGGGATTTTTTTTTTCTCCAGCACGGAGTAGTAGAGGAGGGTATGGCTAAAACAAGATTGGGCATAAACTGGTAATTGTTGAAATTGGGTGATAGGTAGGAGGTATTTCATTATACTAATTTCTATATTTTGTATATATTTAAACTTTTTCATAATGAAAAGTAAAAACAAAACAAAATCAGAAGCCTCTTAGGCTCAGCAATGGGCCAACTAAACTTCACTTTTCTGTGAGCTAGTATATGATATGATAATAAAGGGAGAAATAGAACAAAGGAAAAGAGCATGGCCAAAAGGAGTGGGCTTTGAGTTAGCTGTGTTTTGGCCTCCTGCTAGCTGCATGATCTTGGGCAAGTTTCTGAATCTGGATCTCCAGATTAGGAGAGAGAATACAGTTTCCCTTGCATGGTGGATGAATGTGGGCTAGGGATGAAGCCTGCAAGGCGCTTTAGAACAGCACCTGGCCGAGCTTACGGGCTCAGGTCCTGTAGTTTTTATTTTATTAGACAAGACAGTGAAGCAGAGAGTAATGAAAGAATAAACGTCTGCCTGAGGGCACCCATTTAAAACCTCTTTCTTTTTTCTATATGAATTATGAGTGCCAAGGATTATATAACTACAAAGCTAATTTATTATTTTAGAAAGAGAACTCTTAAAGACCAGATGGAACCATTTTGGGGTTTACAAGAACTATAATCAATTTACTGCCTTTTGAAAAATGAAGTAAGGAATAACTTGCAGAAAAAAAAACATATTAAAACAGTGGGATACCATTTCATACCTGTTAAACTGGCTTCCTTCCTTACCCCAATTAATGTTAGTGAGTTTTTGGTGAAACTGTTTTCTTATATTAAAATGGTAAACCCTTTAGGAAAGTGTTTTGGCAGTATGTATCGAGAGCTATCAAAAGGCCCATACTCAGGGACCTGATAATCACTCTTTGGAACATGTTCTAAGGAAATAATTTAGAAGAAGAAATTTTATGTAGTCATTAGAAATGATTATGTAATAACAGAAAAGGCTTATTATGATGTAAGCATGCAAGATTGTATCTGTGTTATGATCATAACCATCAGTTAGTACACTGGAGAAAGAAAAGCAGTCGCTGCATTAAGGTTGTAGATGGTAGCTTAGCTTTTCTTTAAGATGTTTGTTTGTCACTATTAAAGATTGTGCCTGCATGCCCGCACACACACTCAAAGAGCGCACCCCATTATCGTAGCACATGGGACATTTGAACCTTGGGTGAAAAATAGAGTAATCCAAAACCAGAAAGCACTGGAAACCTGAAGGTTGTGATTCAGAAATTGAAACCAAGACTTCCTCTAGAACCATCATCACTACAAAGTACTATACTTTGACAAGCTGTGCTGTCATCTCTCAACCTTGTTGAAATGGCTTTGTTTCCAGGTTCAATTTCAGAAGCTTCAACAACTGCGCCTCACCCAGTACCATGGAGGGTCCTTGCCCAATGTGAGCCAGCTGCGGAGCAGTGCCTCGGAGTTCCAGGTACATCTACCTCTGCACTCTCTCCAAGCCAAACGGAGTGGGAAAAGAGAGGCAGGCACATCAGAAGAAAGCGGGCTTCTCTGGATTAGATCTTAAATTCAGTGTTCTTCTGGGCAGTCCATCAGTATTCCCTTCCATAGTTTCTGCCACTTAAGAGAAGGTTATTGCACAAGTGGCCGAAGGCAGCACTGTCCAGTAGAAGTACAATGTGAGCCACAGGTGTAATTTAGATTTTTCTAGCAGCCACATTCAAGTAAAAAGAAACAGGTGAATTAATTTTAATGATGTATTTTAATTTAGCCCGATATATCCAAAATATTACATTTCAATAAGTAATCAATGTGAAAATATCAATGAGATACTTCACATTGTTTTTTTTATTGTACTAATTATTTGAAATCTGGCATAGGTGTTATACTTCAAGCACATCTCAGTTCGGACTAGACACATTCAAGTGTGCGCAGCCCCGTGTGGCTGGGGGCTGCCGTTTGGAAAGTACACCCTAAGACCTGGGCCGC
Source organism: Myrmecophaga tridactyla (assembly GCA_004026745.1). NCBI lineage: Eukaryota > Metazoa > Chordata > Mammalia > Pilosa > Myrmecophagidae > Myrmecophaga > Myrmecophaga tridactyla. The sequence goes on along the minus strand of PVIY010055571.1, from coordinate 4,381 downwards.
AGCCTTCGTGGGTTTGGATTAGCGCAGTGCCGGAGGCGTTTAGAGAATTCACGTCAGTGAAGAGACGCTCACAGCAGTGTGGAATTGATGTTTCAGACAATGGTCCGAATTACACCTACTTAGATATCCTAGCCTGAAAAATTAGGGTCCTGTCATTTTAATCGCATAATTACGATTTGTGGTTTAAGACTAAATATAAACTTTAATATGACGCATAACTGGATTCGTTTGGATGCCTAGCCTTTTTTTTTTTAATTATTTTATTTTATCTTTTTTTAAATGCCAAAAAACACCAAGCTAGCTCTTTTTAAGGTATTGTCTGTCTTTGTTCTGACAACTGGATTTACTTGTTTGATGATGTTGAACAAAGCAAAAGTATTATTTAATTTGGGGACCTCCATTTGAAATGCTAGTAACAGCAATTCGTAAATATAATGGTGGTTAGAAAAAGTTCAGTATGAACATATTTATGTTCTGTTTACAGTGGAGTTTTGTCTTTAATGTGACGATAACTTGGAATCGCGCCATAACACGGCCCATGTTAGGGTCCGCCTGCGCAGCCCGAACTGTGCGCCTTGGCCCGTTGGGTCACTCGGTACCCGGGTCCAGCAATAAAGCGGGAACACATTCTTCAGGAAATAGAGCAAGGTCAAGGTTTGCTGTCTTTGAGATGCCAATTTTGTGGTACTTTTTCTCATCTTCAGAGGTGTGGAGGCTTTACTGTGACGCCCCTCTCCTGCTCCCTGTTCCCAGACTGCGGTCATTCGGTTGTTGTGGCTCATGAGTGTGATAGCTTCTCGACTGAAGTCTGTTCTTGGGGGACGGGATGAAGCGGCTATCCTTGGCCTTTCCAGAATTTAAAAAAAAATTGAAATAGTTGCAGATTTACAGAAAAGTTAGAAGTATAGTACAAATAACATTTTTTTTCCTTGAGAAGAGATTGCCCACCTGATACCTTGATACCCCCAAATACTTCACTGTATTTCCTACAAGCAAAGACATTGTCTTACGTAACTAAAATGTAGCCATCAAAATCAAGAAATTATTGCCAGACCCCATCAAATGTCATGAACTGTCCTATAATGTACTCTGTAGCAAAGGGATCCGGTTCAGAATCACATATATTTTTTATTTATTTAAATTTTTTTTTAAATACCAAAAAATAGCAAACAAATGCAAACATTCATAACTTTTGATCATTCCGTTCTACATATATAATCAGTAATTCACAATGTCATCACATAGTTGCATATTCATCATCATGATCATTTCTTGGAACATTTGCATCTATTCAGAAAAAGAAAACAGAAAAAAATTCATACATACCCCTTATCCCTCCCTCTCATTGATCACCAGCATTTCAATCTAAATTTATTTTAACATTTGTTCCCCCTATTATTTATTTTTATTCCGTATGTTACTCGTCTGTTGACGAGGTAGATAAAAGGAACATCAGACACAAGGTTTTCACAATCACACAGTCACATTGTGAAAGCTGTATCATTATACAATCATCATCAAGAAACATGACTACTGGAACACAGCTTTACATTTTCAGGCAGTTCCCTCCAGCCTCTCCATTACATCTTGACTAACAAGGTGATATCTATTTAATGCGTAAGAATAACCTCCAGGATAACCTCTCAACTCTGTTTGAAATATCTCAGCCATTGATACTTTATTTTGTCTCATTTCTCTCTTCCCCCTTTTGGTCGAGAAGGTTTTCTCAATCCCTTGATGCTGAGTCTCAGCTCATTCTAGAGTTTTTCTCAATCCCTTGATGCTGAGTCTTAGCTCATTCTGGGATTTCTGTCCCATGTTGCCAGGAGGGTCCACACCCCTGGGAGTCATGTCCCACGTACTCAGGGGGAGGGTGGCGAGTTTGCTTGTTGTGTTGGCTGGAGAGAGAGGCCGCATCTAAGCAACAAAAGAGGTTCTCTTGGGGATGACTTTTCGGCTTAATTTTAAGTAGCTTGACCTATCCTTTGTGGGGTTAAGTTTCAAAAACAAGCCCCAAGATTGGGGGCTCAGGGCAGGCCATGGTGGCTCAGCAGGCAAGAATGCTCGCCGGCCATGCCAGAGGACCTGGGTTCAATTCCCGGTGCCTGCCCATGTAGAAAAAAAAAAAAAAAAAAAGATTGGGGGCTCAGCCTATAGCTTTGGTTGTCTGCACTGCTTGTGGGAATATCAAGAATTCATTTTGGGGAAGTTGAATTTTCCCCCTTTCTCATCCATTCCCCGAAGGGCACTTTGCAAATCCTTTTTTAGAATCGCATGTATTCAGTTGTCATTCTCTTCAGTGTCCTTCAGTCTGGAGCAGTTTTTCAGCCTGTTTGTATTTCTTTTGACATTAAAATAATGTTTTTGACTTTCATGACCTTGCCCCTTTGGAAGATTACAGACTAGTTTTTCTGTTAAATGTCCCTCAGTTGGGGTTAGTCTGATGTTTCTTTGTGATGATTCAGGTCACGCATCCCTGGGAGGGTAGCCCAGGACCGACGCTGCTGTGATAGCCCCTGGAGCGTGCTCTCCATTTGTCCTGTTACTGATGGTTCACTTGGATAATTAAGGTGACGTCGGCCAAGCTTCTCCACTCGAAAGTTACTCTTTCCTTTTGTAAAGAATAAATATTTTTTGAGGAGGTACTTTATCCTGTTTCTCATCAAACTTACAATTTCTACATTCATTTATTTCTTTCTGTGTGCATGGTTTTATGGTTTCCTCTTATATTCAGTGAGCTGTCATCTGAAACTATCATTGCTATTTTGATCTCACATTGTCCCTAACTAGACCGTAGGAGCCCTCTTCCCAGAATTCTTGAGAAACTGAAAATAAAAGACAATCCCAGAAGCAAAACTTTTTTTTTAAGACTAAACTTTATTGGGATTTAATTTACATAACAGTAAATGCACCTTTGTTGAGATATGCAGTTAATCAAAATGTAGAACAGTTCCATCACCCCCAAAGTTCCCTGTGTCCCTTAGGTATCAATCTCTACCCCCAACTCCGGCCTCTGGAAACCACTCATCTGTAGTTTTGTCTTTTTCAGAGTATCCCATAAATGGAATCATATAGTATGTCATCATCATCTTTTGAGTTCTTCCACTTAGCATAATGCATTTGAGAGTCACTTATGTTGTTGCATTTACCAGTAGTTGGGTCCCTTTTATTGCTGATTAGTTTTCCCTTGTATGGAGATACTGTGGCTTGCTTATCCGTTCGTCAGTTGATGGACATTTGGATTGTTTTCATTTTTTGTCAATTATGAATAAAGCTGTCATAAGCATTCACTTGCAGTTTTGTGTAAATACCCAGGAATGGAATTACTGGGTCATATACTAGGTATATATTTAACTTTATAAGAAACCGCCAAACTGTTTTACAAAGTGGCAGTACTGTTTCACATTCCTGCTAGCAATATATGAGAGTCCTAGTGGCTCTGCATTCTTGTCAGTGCTTGGTATTTCAGTTTAAAGAATTTTAATGATTCTAGTATGTGAGTGGAAGTACTTCATTGTGGCTTTAATTTGCATTTTCCTGATGACTAATGATATTGAGCATCTTTCTGTATGTTTGCCATCTTTATATCTTCTTTAGTGAAGTGTTTCTGAAAATTTTTTACCCGTTTTGAAATTGTTTTTTTTAAATTTTTTTATTATTGATTTGTGAGAGTTCTTTATATATTTTGGATACCATTCCTTTTTCAGTTATGCAGTTTGCAAATATTTTCTCCCTGTCTGTGGCTTGTCTTTTCATTTTCTTAGCAATGTGTTTTGAAGACCAGAAGTTTTTACTTTTGATGAAGTCCAGTTTCAATTTTGTTCTTTTATGATTCATAGTTTTTTCTAAGAATTCTTTGCCTAACACAAGGTCACAAAGATTTCCCTCCTATTTGTTCTTCTAGAAGTTTTATAGTTTTAGGTTTTACACTTAGATAGCATTGAGTTAAATTTTTATATAGTGCTAAATATGGGTTGAGTTTCTTTTTTTTTTGCATTCGGATGTCTAATTGCTCCAGCACTATTTTTTTTTCTTTTTTTTCTTTTTTTTATTAATTAAAAAAACTTAACAAAAGAACATTAAGATATCATTCCATTCTACATATACAATCAGTAATTCTTAATATTATCACATAGTTGCATATTCATCATTTCTTAGAACATTTGCATCGATTTAGAAAACGAAATAAAAAGACATCAGAAAAAGAAATAAAACGATAATAGAGAAAAAAAGATTATACATACTGTACCCCTTACCCCTTGCTTTCACTTATCATTAGCATTTCAAACTAAATTTATTTTAACATTTGTTCCCCCTATTATTTATTTTTATTCCATATGTTCTACTCTTTTGTTGATATAGTAGCTAAAAGGAGCATCAG
>PVIY010055570.1:0-13678 GCA_004026745.1 Myrmecophaga tridactyla | reverse complement strand
CCCCCTGCTCCCCGTGCTTCTTCCCCAGGGAGCTGGAGCCAGGTTCTCCCAGCCTTTCAGATGGAGCTGTCTCCTCCAGGCTCCTCTTCCCAAACCTGTGTCTGCACTGATCAGCCCGGTGGCCCCTGTTTGGTCCCCTCTGTGACGAGGTCACTGGCCCATGTCTGAGAGCCTGCACCCATGACCAGGGCATTCCAAGAAGGAGGCATCAGTGCCCACGTCCTTCCTGGTCTCCTTCTCTGGGCCGTTTTCTCAAAGAGAGACCAGGTTCCCTGCTGCCCTGAGAGGCGCATGCCATCCCTTGCTTCTAGGATGTGGCATGTGAGTAAACTTTTTGCTGGGTACATCCGTGTGCTCTGATTCCTGGCTCCTTAGACAAGGGTGCCCCTCAGGGGCCTTCCCATCTCCTCTTCCCCCCTTCCTCTTCCCTCTTCTCCTCCCTTCCCCCTTCCTCTCCTCCTCTTCCTCTGAGTTATCCACCCCACCTGGCCAGCTGCCCAAGGCCAAGTAACCTGTCTGTGAACTGGATCCATTGTCCCAGTTGGGATTTTCTAGCCTCTCTTTAGCAATAGAGACGTTTTAACAGGTGAATTAAGTGAGTTTGTACAGCGGACAGGAAACCTCGATTTGGTCTCAGGAGGCCTGCCGATCTATAACTTGACCCTCACCCACCCTTTCATTCCCACCTCTGGGGGGGAGGTGGGAAAGCCATCAGGGTCCCCTGGAGACTGGACACTGTTCAGGATTTGCCTCCGAGTCTTCTTGCGGAGCTGCAGGAATTATTTCGGTGTTTGCAGAGGTGCTTCCCTCTGTAGAGTGATGGTTGGCAACTCCAGGGAACCTGGCCCGAATGTGAGCCAAAGGGGATCGTGGAAACCGAGCCCACCCCAGCCCTGGGCCGTGCTTTCCTCTGGCTGTGTTGAAGCATCAGACCCCTAGGCTGCTCCCCCGTGTTGGAGGGTTGGGGTAGGGGGCTGTGCCTGGGGTAGGTGTTGGCCCAGAAACCTCCTTGTTAGCAGGATTGCTCCATAACGAGCAGGCAGCCCAGGATCCCCATCTGGTCGTCCCCTACATGTCAAGGACTGAAGAGCTGTGACACAGGCAGGTGTTTTACCTGACATCTTACATGTGACCTTTCTGTCTGGTGTCCCTGACTTGTCCTGGGAGCACCTGACTGCAGGACCACAGATAATGCCTGATGGGACCAGGTCTCCCCACACCAGGTGTCCTGCCAGGTGTCCCTTGGCAAGCCTCTCAGAGCCCCCTGGCCTTTGGGGAAAGCCCTTGACCCAGGAATTTCTGGGCTTCCTTGCCTAGAGCCAGCTGCAGCGTGCACGCTGAGGTTGGGAGACAGTCGCAGGAATCTTGGTTGCCAGGAGTGTGCAAAGGCAGCTGGATAGGAAGAATTGGCACTCAGAGGGACATGGATTCCAATCTGGAATTTTCATGTGGTCTTGGGCCAGTTGCAGACTCTCTCTGGGCTCAGCAGCACATCGGGCAGTCTCTTCTCTCTGTCTCCACTCGTTCCCATGCCTGTATTTAGGATGCTGAGCCTAAATTCAGATGCAGAAAATTAAGAGTTCTTTCTTGAAACTCTTCATGGAATTTCCAGTATTTGAGCCTCATAAAAGGGGCTGAGGGGTTGGGAGAATATGTGGGAGAGAATTAAAGTGAAAGCAGAAAGGTTTCTATTCTGGTTCCTAATGAGCATAAGTGGAGAGACTTTAAGGAATCTTTAGTCAGAGAAAGAAGAATTTGTATACGTATGCACCTAAGTGGTGCTGATTTTAGCCAAGCCAGAAGGGACAAATTGACGAGCTAATGAAGCAGCGGCAGTTGTCAGAAAAGGAACAGAAAAAGCGATAAATCATCCAGCCCTGCTGGGGAGCTGAGGCCTCATGGTATGAGCTGGGCCAGCTGCAAAATGCACACCTGGACATATTTACCTACCTGAAGGCATCGGCCCCATGGGCTGCCCTAACCACGGAGGCCATCATGAAGGGGGTGACTTCAGAGAAAGGGCAAGAAATAACCCCCCAGGGCACTTTCCTCTCCTATTGGGAGGGCACCAGCGTCCCAGAAATACACAGCTGCACCCAGAAAAGGAAGGAAGGAGTAATAATGTGAGGAGCAGGGAGTTCTGTGGAAGGTGGAAGGGGGGCAGGCGGGGACCTCGTTCAGGGAACCTTTGTCCATACCCTGGAGAAAACCTGGGGGAACCCCATGGGAAGGGAGCCCACTTCCAGCCCCAGAGCAACTCCCTCTAATCTCACGGCAGGGGTCCCCCTCTGCACTCCTGGAGCTCGGTCATCAGTCCGAGGCTGAAAATTGAGACCAGCAGATGTCTGGACAGAAGATCAGTAAGGAAGTAGGAGATTGAGCAATGCTAGAAGCCAACTAGACGTCACAGCCATGTGGAGAGCCTTCTTCAAGAGCAGCGGAGCACACAGTCCTCTCCTGTGGGGCCTTCCCCAGGGTAGACCAGATGTTAGGTCACAACACAAGCCTCAGTAAGTTTTCCAAAAGATTGAAAGTACAGTGTACTTTCTCTCATCACGATGCAATGAAGCTAGAAATAATTAACGGGGGAAACTGGAAATTTCACAAAAAATGTGGAAATTAGAAAACATTCTTAAGCAGGTAACAGGTTAGAGGAAATCACAAGGGAAGTTAGGAAATATCTTGGCAAATGAAGATGGAAGCACAACATAACAAAACTTCTGGGATACAGCAAAGGCAGTGCTGAGAGGGAGATTTATAGTTCTAAATGCTTACATTGAAAATGAAAAAAGATCTAAAACAGAAACCAAACATCACAACCAGAGGATCTAGAAAAAAGAAGAGCGAGCTAAAGCCAAAGTGAGCAGATAAAAGGAAATGAAGATTACAGTGGAGATAAATGAAACAGAGGATAATGAGATAATAGAGAAAATAAATGGAACCAAAAGTCTTTGAAAAGATTAATAAAACTGACAAATCTTTAACTAGACGGCACACATGTAAGAACTATAAAAACAACTTAATCCCAAAGCAAGCAGTAGTAAAGAATTAACAAAGATTAGAACATAAATAAATGAAATTAAGAATAAACAACAACAGAGAGAATTAACAAAACCAAAAGTTGCCTCTCTAAGATTGATAAAACTGGCAATCTCTTAGACTGATGAAGAAAAGAGAGAGGATACAAATAACTTAAATCAGAAAAGAAAAGCGTTACTATTGACCACACAGGAATAAAAAGGACTGGAAGAGGATACTATGAACAGCAATACGTTAACAAATTAGATGACCTAGAAGAAATGGACAAATTTGTAGAAACACAAACTACCCACACTGACGCAAGAGGAAATAGAAGATATGAACAGACCAATAACAAGTAAAGAGGTTGCATCAATAATCAAAAACCTCCCAAATAAGAAAATCCCAGGACCAGATGGCTTCACTGGTAAATTTTACGAATGTACCAAGGAGACATTAATAGCAATCCTGCTCAAACTCCTCAAAAAAATTGAAGAGAAAGAAACGCTTCCTAACTCATTATATGAGGCCAGCATCACTCTCATACTAAAGACAGACTTAAAGATGCCCAAAGAAAAGAAATTGCAGACTAAAATATCCTTTATAGATATATGTAAAATGTTCAACGAAATGATCGTCAACCCAGTCCAACAGGATAATAAAAGAATTACACACTGACGAAGTGGGATTTATCCTAGTTATGCAAGGATGGTTTTTAACATAAGAAAATCAATTAATGCAATTTATCAAATTAATGGAATGAAGAAAAAACCTCGTGATTATCTCAACTTAATGCAAAAAAGTATCTGATAAATTTCAGCACCCCTCCCTGAAAAAAAATATTATAAAGTAAAGAATAGAAGGAAACTTCCCGACACGATAAGGGGCAGATATGGGGCAGACCCACAGCTAATGTCACACTTAATGGCGAAAAACTGAAAGCTTTCCCTCTAAGACTAGGAAGAAGAAGACGAGAATGTTGCTGTCACCACTGTCACTCAACATTGTGCTATAAGTTGTAGCCAAAATAGTCAGGGAAGAAGAAGAAATAAAAGGCATCAAAATTGGAAAGGAAGACGTCAGCCTTGCCCTATTTGCAGATGACATGATCCTGTATATGGAAAACCAGTTAAAAGACCATCGACACAAACTACTGGAGCTGATAAATGAATTCAGCAGTGATAGGGTTTGTGTCACTGTCTTTAAAGGATATTCCATATATATATATCCTACAACGTAACAACAGAGAAATAGCAAACAACCCCATTAAAAAATTGTCTAAAGACTTGAATAGACATTTCTCCTGAGAAGGTATGCAAATGCCCAGGAAAAGTGAGAAGATGCTCAACATCATTAGCTATTCCAAATGCAAATCAGCACCACAGCGATGCACCATTTCACTCACGCTACAGTGGCTGCTATTAAAAAAAAAAAGTGTTGGAATATTTGTTCATTATTGGTGGGAATATAAAATGGTGCAGCTACTATGGAAAACAGCCTGGTGTTTCCTCAAAAAGTTACGTATAGAATTACCATATGACCCAGCAATCCAACTTTTAGGCATATACCCCAAAGAATTGAAAGCAGAGACTTAAAGAGATATTTGCATACCTACATTCATAGAGACATTATTCACAATTGCCAAAATATGGAAGCAACCCAAGTGTCCATCAGCTAATGAATGCACAAACAAAACGTGTTTGTATATACAATGGAATGTTATTCAGCTGTAAAAAATAATTCAGCAACATGGATAAATCTTGAATATGTGCCAGTGAAATAAGCCAAACACAAAAGGACAAATATTGTATAATTTCACTGATAGTAAATAACTAGAATAAGCAAATTCATAGGATCAGAAACTAAAATACAGGTCACCAAGAGCCAAGGTAAGGGTAGGGAATGGGGAGTTAACGCTTAATTGTGACAGAGATTATTTTTGGTGTGATGGTCACACAACCTTGAAAATGTAATTATCACCACTGAATTTATCATTTAGATGTAGTTAAAGGGAGGTAATTTTAGGTTGTCTATATGTTTCTAGAATAAACATTAAAAACATGGGGCAATATAACACCAACAGTGAGCCCAGATATAAACCGTGGGCTAATCTTATTTCATCAGTTGTAACAAAGGTACAACACTAATGCAAAGGGTTAGTAATAAGGAAAACTGTGTGTGGGAGATAGATGGGAATTCTATATTTTCTAGATAATTTCTCGATAAACCTACAACTTCTCCAATTTAGAAAAAGAGAATAGTTAGACCTGTCCACGTCCCTCCTTTCAAGTCCAGCTGATGCCCGCCGACACAGGCCAACAGGGTGGCACCACCTGACAGGTGAAGTGATTTGTTCAGTAGGTCAGCTTCAGTCGTGACCTCCAGGTCATGGGAGATACCCTGTCCTCCTGGGTTGAAATGCAGCCTCCCCTCATTTCCTCAGCATCATCCCTGTCCTATGAAAATGGTAAATTTTGGGCGAGCCAGAGTGGTTCAGTGGCAGAGTTCTCACCTGCCGTGCTGGAGACCCGGGTTTTGATTCCCGGTGCCTGCCCATGCTACAAAAAATGTAAATTTCCCCAGAAGGCATGTTGGAGGCTGGGAGCTTGAATAGGATGGCTTTATCCTTGCTCTGATTTCCCTCCATTGAGTTTGGAGGGGAGACTGGGGTCCAGTTGGAACATGACCCACTGTTGGGAGCTAGAAGTAGGAAAGTCCTTTCTGGGGACCTGCCATTGTTGCAACTTGGTCATCCAGCCACCTGGTCCCAATTCTCCACATTCCGGCTGCATTTTCACCGTCTTCTGAAACTTGGCTAAATAGCCTGTTTTGTATTTCGATAGAGATGTAGAATGATGTTGTTTTTATCAATAGAGTACAATTCAGTCCAGGTCAGTTGCACCTCTAGCTGTTTCTAGGGTAGGGTACCCCCCTCCCTGGTAGCCCTGCTCCTGATGCCCACTGAGACCATGGACTTTTGCTATTGGTTGGATTGTTGTTGGTTGGAAATTTGTTGTGGTTAAACTGTTGTTGATTGGGCTGTTGTGATTGGGTTGTTGTGTGTTTGGGCTGTTATTGACAGGGTGTTGTGGTTGAACAGTTGTGTTCTGGCTGTTACTGGAAGTGTGCATCCTCTCCTAGACTCTTGGCCCTGTAAGGGCAGAGGTTCTCCCACTCCATCCACCAGCACATCACAACCAAGATGGCGCCCGACGCACAGTAGGTTCCCGATACGTATTTGCTGAGTAAGCCGGTGAGGATTCTAAGCTGTTCATCCATTGGTGCTCAAGATGAAGGTCCACCTGGCTCCTCAGTAACTGTACCCTGATAGCATCAGTCTCCATTTCTGATCTGATTCTGCCCTGATTGGCTTCATGCCGAGAAAGGGCCCCTTGTCCCTTGTCCCCCCCAGCCAGAGCATCAGGATTCCACCAATGGGATGCCTTTGGGCAGCTGCCTAGCCCTGAACTAATTGCAGTGCCAGAGGTTTTTAGTCTGCTGGTGCCCATTCTTTGCCAGCAGTGCAGGGGAAGGTGGTTATGCCAAAGAAAGTACCATAAGGAGGGCAGGTGGTAGAGGCTGGCAAACATGGTGGACAGTTGCAGTAGCAGTTTGGGCTCAGAAGGGCCAGGTGACTTATCCAAGACCCCACAGCTGCTCATTGATTCGAGGTCAGGGTTCAAGCCCAGTCCCCTGGCTCTGGCCTTGACCATTGCCCCTTCATGCTTTTCTGCCTTCTTGCCGCATTCATAAGCCAGTCAACAAATTAGATGTGGCCGTGTTTCAGAAGGGGAAAAAATTAACACCACCATGCATTGCTGCTTTCATTATTTGTTTTATTATTTTTGTGCTCAGAACAGTAATAGAGATATCAGTGAGGAAGAGAGAAGGCCACACTCGGTGACAGTGGGCAGGCCATAGTAACAGCTCGTTCTCCTTGGGACCGTTTTTGCATCCTGGCTGTTGGTGTTTCCCTGAGTTCTGGGCTGCTTTTCCAGTTTGGGAAGTGTCCAGACAGGCACCCTGCCTGCTTGCACCAAGAGCTGGTGTGAGGGGATCTGAGTCCCTTTGGGAATTCTCCAGGGCCTGGTGGTATGTCCAGCTGGCTGAGGGGAGGTCGGAGAGCCAGAGCATCGGTGTGGAATGTTTGGGGCATGGAAACAGCCTCAGAATGCCCACTCGGCTGGCACCTCTGTGCTAAGATTCCCCCATTGTATCTCATCACTTTGCCTGAGAAATTCCTGGGTGCTCAGAGCTCCAGGGGGCATGGCTGCCTGTTCTCAAGGGGTGGTCCCTCGTTTTCTTTGTCCCTGTGCAGTCCCCGTGGAGTGCTGCTGCTTGCTGTAACCATTGTGGTTTGACGGGGGTGCATGGTGTCCCTGGGACATCCCCCACCACGATCCTCATTTATGAATGAATATTCCACGTTAACCCTCACTCAGCAGGTGGCCGAAAGCAGTGTCGTGCCAAGGGCAGGATTAGAGAGGAGGCACTCAGAGAATTTAAAAACAGTTTTTAAAACCTGCTAAATATCCATTTGCTTTTTTTTTCTTTTGCATGGGCAGGCACCAGGAATCAAACCTGGGTCTCCGGCATGGCAGGCGAGAACTCTGCCTGCTGAGCTACTGTGACCTGCCCTTTTTTGGCTTTTAAAAAGGGAAATTTAATAAGTTGCTAGTTTACAGTTCTAAGGCCATGAAAATGTCCAAGTTAAATGAAGGCTATAGAAATGTCCAATCTAAGGTATCCAGGAAAAGATACCTTAGGTCAAGACGGTCAATGACGTTCTTTCTCAATTGGAAAGGCGCGTGGTGAACACGGCGACGTCTGCTAGCTTTCTCTCCAGGCATCTTGTTTCATGAAGGTCCCCTGGGGGCGTTTTCCTTCTTCATCTCCAAAGGTCTGTGTGGGCTCTCATGGCTCTCATCTCCCTTTGCTTCTACAGTCACTATCTGCCCACAGTTCTACACATTACAAGTGATAAAATGCTCTTTCCCCAAAACTCATTTTGTCGATCTAAGTTCTAAACAGCTGCTATCATTATTGTTGGGCTGTTTAAAAAAAAAAAAAGATTTTATTGCAAAATCTTTACATGCATACAGTCCATACATAGTATGCAGACTGTTGGGTTTTAATGATGTTTTCATAAGCTTCAAATCGGCGCACTGTTATTTATCGTTTATCCTTTAGTGAGCATTGTATTCTAAGAGGACATGAGTTCAGAGAACTCCAGTCCTACAGTTGGACACAGCCATTTGTTTCAGCAGTAGGTTCTTAAAGTTCCAGAATTGTGAGAGCTTGCTTTGCACAGTTTGTGTCTGCAGCCCCTGTTGTCATATATATTCCTGAGATTAAACAGTAGAGTAGAAACAAACATGAGAGCACCATAATTATAAAGACAAAGAAGTAGGCATTGCATTACTTCCACACTATCATCCTAGGAGCTGCTTGGGGTGTTTATTTTTCAGTGTGAAGCAAGGTGTGATTTTTTTTTTTTTTTTTTTAAGTTAGTGCAAATTTCAATTCTTAAGTGAAATACTATATTGGATTGGAATAATACCTTCAAAAGTGACATTTATGCCTTTAAAATTATTTGTTTTATAACTAAAGCATGAATCGAAGAAATCATAGTTATTACATGGCTATTATCAAAAGCTGTCTTGTAAGGAGGGAGGGTCGTCAGGTGGGATCTGCTGGGGTGTCACCATGTGAGGGACGCCTCAGCTTGGAAATGAGGTGACGAATGTCAAAGAACTGGCAGGGCCTGGTAGAGCGTAGGCATTTGATGAATGATAGAGATTGTCTGTGTGTGAGTGTGTGTGAATGGTAGGTGAGATCATATGTGTGTCTGTGTGTGTGCTTGCATGAGAGGTAGGTGAGACCCCGCAGCCCCCACACTGTGCCACCTTCTTGTTTGCTCCCTGTGGCCATCACTGACCACCAGGACCTGCCATTGGGGGTGGCTTGCCCAGTAGGCTGGTGGCAGGTCTTTGGCGCCGCAAAAACAACCAATTTCATCTCCTTGTTGGCGTCACCCTTTAGTGGCCTCATTCCATTACCTGTTCCCAGAAACAGCAGCCACGTTTTTCACAAATCGGCAAAGACGTTGGGGAAATGGTGAGAGCGATGTGTGGTTGCATGGTTTGGGGCAAGTCTCTGCCGCTCCCCGGGCCTCAGTTTCCCTCTCTTGAAAAAAGGCAGTTGGGAGAATGATAGAGGGAGGAGAGCTGGGGGTACATATGAAACCAGAAGGAAAAATAGATTATTGATTTGAACAGTGAATAAAAAAGTATTTGCAAAGTCCTCTTGGGGGGAATGGTGAGAAAGGGGGAAAATTCAACTTCCCCATTTGGAGAATTCCTGATCTTCTTGCAAGCAGTGTGGACAACCAAAGCAATAGGCCAAGCCCTCAATCTTGGGGTTTTTCGTATGAAACATCCCCACAAAGGGGATGTTAAAATTAGGCCTAGGAGTCACCCCCAGAGAATCTCTTCTGTTGCTCAGATGTGGCCTCTCTGTCTGCCAACACAACAAGAAAACTCACTGTTCTCCCCCTCTCTACGTGGGACATAACTCTCAGGGGTATAAACCTTCCTGGCAACGTGGGACATAAATCCTAGAATGAACTGAGACTTGGCACCAAGGGCCTGAGAAAACCTTCTCAACTGAAAGGGGGAAATATAAATGAGACAAAATAAAATGTCAGTGGCTGAAAGTTTTCCGAATCAAGAGGTTTTCCTGGTTCTTCTTACGCATTATATAGATATCCCCTTTTTAGTTAAGATATACTAGAGAGGCTGGAGGGAACTGCCTGATCTGTAGAGCTGTGTTCCAGTAGCCATGTTTCTTGAAGATGATTGTATAATGATATAGCTTTCGCGGTGTGACTGTGAGATTGTGAAAACCTTGTGTCTGATGCTCCTTTTATCTGTAATATGGACAGATGAGTAAAAATTATGGATTAAAAATAAATAAATAATAGGGGGAACAAATGTTAAAATAATTTGAGTAGACTGAAAGACAAGTGATCAATGAAAGGGAGTGGTAAGGGGTATAGAAAAAAATAGAACAAAAGTTAAAGTCTGTTGAGTAGATGGAAATATTAGTGGTCAATGAGAGGGAGGGTAAGGGGTATGGTATGTGTGAATTTTTTCTTTTTACCCCTTTTTCTGGAGACATGCCAGTGTCCTAAAAAATGATCATGGTGATGAATATACAACTATGTGATGATATTGTGAGCCATTGATTGCACACCAATTATGGAATGTTCATATATTATTTAAAGAATGTTCATATTTGTATATTACTTGTTTTTATCAATAAAAATTTTTTTTAAAAAGGCGGTTGGTTCCAGGGGTTGCAGAGACTGTCAGATTCTTAACTGTGGCAAAGGAAGAGCAGGAGGCCACTGGTAGGGGCGGGGGGCGGCGGTGTGTCCCGTCCAGTGGACCCGAGAGGACGTCGGTGGCTGCGGGTTCGGGAGCCGCCTCCCGCCAGCGCGCACACACCATTGCCCTTTTCTCACCTCGGTCAGGGCAGGTGTCTCTGAGCGCCGCGTCCTGTCCGCTGCAGAGGAGACCCTGTGAGCCTCAGCCATCAGACAGGCCCCTCCTGCAGTGCCCGGGTTTGTTCCCAGGATGTTGACGCTTTCAAAGCAAACTGGATCGAATGCATTTCAAAGCAGCGCTCACTGCTGGGTGGGTTGAAATAGCATCCGCGTTCTGGGACGGTGCAGTTGCCATGGCAGTGGCTCTTTTTTTGGGGAACCACCACACATTATCCTGTAAACTGGAAAGGTCCAGGCTGCGGGTTTCTCCCTCCCTGGAGGCCACCGGCAGGGTGGTCGGAGTTGCCCCTGGCTGCCATTTGGCTGCCTTTCCTCCCTGGACTGGGGAATGCAGAATTACAGTGTCCGGAGAGGAGAAAGGGTGGAAATGTGCTCATCCTCCCTCTAACAGGTGGATTCCTGAGGATACTGGGGGCGGGGGGGGCCTCCCCCAGAACCCAGTGCCAGGCTCAAGTCTGAGCCAAGATTCCAGCCCCCCAAAAAGAGCCCTGCTTAGTGGCCCAAGGCAGCTATAACAAAGGACCACAATTGGGGGGCGGGGTGGGGTGCTGAGAGCAGTAGATTTCGTTGTCCTGTGTCAGGGAGACCAGAAGTCCGCCGTCGAGGCTCGTCTCCCTCTGGACCCTGTCGGGTCTAGCAGGGGCTTGTTGGCCATCCAGGCCCTTCTCTGCCTCTGTCCTGTAGCCGTCTTCTCTCTCTGTCTGTCTGTCTGTGTCTAAATGCTCTCTTCTCATAAGGACGCTGGTGATGTTGGATTAGGGCCCATCCCATTCCAGTTTGGCTTCATCTTAACCCACATCGCATCTTAACATCTTCAAAGACGCCTTTCCAAATAAGGTCACGCTCATGGGATGGAGTTAGGACCTGAATGTATCTTTTTGGGGTGCACAGGCCAGTCTGCAGCACACCCCATGGCCTTAAGACAGCAAGGGATGAGAATTGCGACAAAACTGATTTAAATGGACCAAAAATGGCAACCTAAAGGGGTGAGCAGGGGTCCTGGGCATTGAGGAGACGCAGTACGGCTGCAGCTCACGTGGTCTGGTAGAGTTCTCCCAGGGGTCTCTGGGGACCCTGTGTGCCCGTGACTTTGGCTGGGAGGGAGCTGTCTGGGCAGGGTTCTCTCTTCTGTCTGTCTAACCCCTGTCCCTGCCCCATGCCCAGCCCCGCCCCGCCAGCGAAAGACTCATGGCCAAGACCCCACCTCAAGTCTGTCCTGCTGAGCTCCCCTACTCATTTGCATGGTTCCCCCCTTTTCCCCACCGTGCCCCGTCTCTTCTGCAGATGTTGGCGGAGAGCTCTGTCCGCATGCATGTTCCCCATGCCCCTCTCTTCGAGCCGGGCTGAGCCCTGCTTAGCCAACGCAATGGGCGTGAAAGGAGAACCCATAACCCCTTGTCTGCAGAAAGGTCCACAAAGGGGTCAGTTTCTCCTAACTCATCGGCAGTAAGAGTTGACCTGAACTGATATGAGGCTATTTATAGTCTGTATTTATCCTACTTAGTGTGAGTATCCATGCGTCCCCTGCAGGAATGTGATGGATTGTGGGGCCCTGCCCGGACCCATGGGCAGAGAGAGGCTGTGGGCAAGCTGTGCGCCAGGCATCCACCCCAAACCCGGCGCTGCCCAGACCCCAGCCTGCCTGTGGGCCTGCCTGCCTCACACAGGGCTCCGTGCATCTGTGTCTGGTGAATGAACAAAAGCATTCTTAATGAAAAAATCACCCTGGGCCTGCCTTTTAAGTCTTTCAAAGGATCCTTTCGAGATGGTGGTGTCGTGGAGGTTGGGATGTGTCTTCGGTTTAAATATTAATAGAAATCCTGTATATAAGTCACAGATGCCTTCAGAGAACTCCCAGCCAAGTTCAAAGGAGGGCTCTGCTTCTCCCCCACTGCTCGGCCTGCCCCCTCCCACCCCGCAGGTGCAGGCTGGCCATAACCCCCGAGGGACACGCGAGCACAGGTGTGTCCCCGCCTTGCCGTCTTTAAAGGTGGCTGCTTGGGCTCTGTCTCTTCTCACGTGCTGTGAGATCTGGAAATGTCTCTGCACTTGTGTTTCCTCCTTGCTGCTGCTGGCTTGTTAAACAAGCATGTCGGCGAAACTGCAGGGTCCCAGAGCTTATGGGGTCAGAGTCATGCCACAGCCCTCCCCTCAGGAGCCCCCCACCTCAGTGGGATACAGGCATGGAGACAAGATGTGGGCAGTCCTTCCTGGTCACTGCTGCGCAGGACAGCGGTGGGTGATGTGAGACAGAAACCCGTGCTGGCCTCACTCAGCTCTCTCTCCCTGTCACCTCCCTCATTGGCTCCCCTGGTGCCAGGAACCATCTTTGGGCTGGCAGCTGGCAGAGCCCTCACCCTGACCTCTGCCCTGACTCTCAGACCCTCAGAGCCGCTGCTCTTTCTCAAAATGGGCCCACGTGCTGTGTGTCTGGGGCTGAGTGTGGCAGGAAAGCAACTGGGGAAATTGAGGCATAAAATATGCTGCCTGCTCAGCTCCCCCAGCTGGTTGCTTCTTTTCTCTCTGCTTCTTTGGGAGAATAATGGGAAGGTGAAGCTTTCCCATGTGAGCTGCCCGTGGGATACCAGGCTCTCTAGGTCCTGCTAGCTTTCAGACTCTGTACCCTGAGTGCACCAGCCTCCTGGATGCTTCTCAGAGACAAATACAATCAGCAGTGGCCACAGTGCCAGAATTGAGCAATCCCTTCCTAAAGGAACTCCTAGCCAATGCAATAAGACAAGAAAAGGAACTAAAAAGCATACAGAGAGGAAGAGAAAAATGAAACTGCCATTGCTTGCAGATGGCACGATTGTTTTTGTCAGAGTGTTTGGTCATCATCTGCCCACTTGGCCAAGAGGCACTGAGCCTCTTCTCTGTGCTAGGCCTGGGGCTCAGCATAACAGGACACGCAGGACCCTTGTCTCATGGTGGGAGGTGGACAGATGGCATCAGGCCAGGAAGGGTCAGCACCGAGAAGAACGGCCAGGCGGAGGAGTGGACGGGTTGGGGACGGATAACAGCAGTGCTGTGTTACTCAGCTAGGACCTCTGTGCAGGGCAGGCTTCCGGGCTGGGTGATGAGAGTGAGGCAGCC
>PVIY010055569.1:0-13673 GCA_004026745.1 Myrmecophaga tridactyla | reverse complement strand
CTGCAGAAAGAAACTGAGTGGCACAAGCAGAAGATAAAGAAACTAAAGTATTATGATTAAATGCACACTGTTACCAGAATGACTACATAATCATTGCCTACTTCTAATGGACATAGTTCTAGTTTAATTAATATTGGCCTGCGTGCTACCAACAGATTATAATAAGTTGTCACCAGTGGAAAAAAACAAATAAGAAAAATAAAAGTAGATGAAGTTCTTGCCACCATAGAGCTTATAGTCTAGTATTCCAAAAACAGTCATTAACCAGTCATTGCATAATTAGTGACTATGGTCAGTCCTATGGCAGTTAGAGGGTATCATGGGAGAGTATAATAGAAAAGTGTTGTCTGAGGAACTAACATTTTAGTTGAGAGCCAAGGGATGAATAGCGATTTACCAAAGTAAAGGGAAGAACATTTTAGTGGAAGGGACAGCATGTACTCAGTCCATGAACAGGAAAGAACTTGGCACATTCTGGAAACTGAAAGAAGGTCAAGGTGAGGAGAAACTTAAAATGAGATTGGAGAGGTGGGTAGAGGTCACATGGTACAGAATACTGTTGGCATGCTATGGAGTGCTGTCTTTAACTGCAATAAGGGGAGTGACATAATCAGATTCTCATCTTAAAAATACTACATAAGGCCTGAGCACTGGGAATAGTGAACCTGAGAAACAAGAGTCTACCTTTCATGGAATTTACAGAACAGAGGAGATAGACGATAGAAATATTTAAATACTCAAAACAAAAATTATTGTAGTGATCAGTGCTATGAAGGATGCCTTAAAAGAGGCTGACAGGAAAGGAATCTTTTATCTAAGTGCTATCCAAAATTTTCCCAGCTTTCCCTGGTATCTGTCCTCCCATTGTGAGTTCTTGTCTGATTGGGATCTTACCCACAAACTAGTCATACAGAAATCTCTCCTCCCTTCCTCCTTCTCCTTGGGGCCAGTGAGGATTAAGATTTGAAGACTTGAGACCAGTAGCTTCACTTTCTCAACTTTATCAAAAGTAGCACATCGATATAGATCATCCTCAAAATACTAAGAGTTATAAAATACATTCTTTTTTAAAAAATATATTCTTTTTAATATTGTGATTCTGTTTCACTTATGTGGTATTCAAAAAGAAGGCTAATCCTACATGAGACATGACTCTCAGGGGTGTAAATATCCCCGGCAACGTGGGACCTGACTCCCAGGGATGAGCTAGGACCAGGCAACATGGGAATGAGAAAGCCTTCTTGACCAAAAGGGGGAAGAGAGAAATGAGACAAAATAAAGTCTCAGGGGCTGAGAGATTTCAGAGTCGAGAGATTATCCTGGAGGTTATTCTTACTGATGATATAGATATACTTTTTTAGTTTATGATGTATTATAGTGGCTAGAGGGAAGTACTTGAAACTGTTGAACTGCATTCTTGAAGAAGACTGTATAACCGTATAGTTTTTACAGTGTGACTGTATGATTGCGAAAACCTTATGTCTGATGCTCCTTTTATCCAGGATATGGACAGATGAGTAAAAAAATAATAGTAATAAGGATAAAAATAAATAAATAATAGGGGGAGATAAAGGATAAAATTGGGCAGATTGTAATACTGTGTGTCAGTGAGTGGGAAGGGTAGGGGGTATGGGATGTGTGAGTTTTTTCTTTTATTTCTTTTTCTGGAGTGATACAAATATTCTAAAAATGGTATCGGTGAAGAATACACAACTATGTGATGATATTGTGAGCCACTGATTGTATAATATGGTTGGACTGTATGTATGTGGATATTTCTCAATAAAACATTTTTTAAAAAAGAAGCCTGGAAAGTCAAAAATTACCCAAAATCTTACATAATTTATAGAATAGTGGATGTTTTAATTTCCTTGACTACTCAAATGCCATGCAACGTGTTAGCTTAAACAATGGGAGTTTATTGGCTCATGATTTTGAGGCTAGGAAAAGTGTAAATCAAGACCTCATCCGGGCAATGATTTCTCCTCAAAAACTGGTGTTCTAGGGCTGGCTGTTGGTGATCCTTTGGTCCTTAGCTTTTCTGTCACATGGCAATGCACGTGGAAGCCTCTCCTTTTTCTTCTGGGTTCCACTGATTTCACTTCTCTGTGGCTTTCTCTTTTTCCATCTGAATTTCATTCTGTTTACAGAGGACTCCAGTAATCGGATTAAGACCCATCGTGATTGAGTTGGGCCACACATTAACTGGTTTGCACCCACAGGAATGTATTAAGAGCATGTTTTTCTGGTTCCAAACCACCACAGTACAGTGGAAATGTTAATACGTGCTATACAGACAGATAAAGATTATATGTCTATATAAAATTTCTTATGTATGTATTTAATATATTAAATTGTATGTATTATATATTAAAATAAGTATAAATTAAATATTTTAAATTAAATATATGTAAATTATATGAATTAAACTTAATATATTACATTATATAGTGTATATATATTTCCTAGTATATAAGAGCGTGAAATATGTATTCACTATCTATACCACATTGCAAAGTGCCTGCCACATAGTGAGCTCTGAATAATATTTGTTGAATGAATAAATTAATCTCTTAATTTTTACATATTCATTCATATTTTTCTTTTTTATAACATTGTCCATGCAAAAAAATAATACTTTACTCTAAAAAAAGATGGAAATGCAGGAAAGGGTAATGTATCAGAATCTTATAGATGATCACTATTTAGCATTTAAATGTGTTTCTTGCCAGTGTTATTTAGAGGGATTATTTCTCTGTGTGTGTATGTTGGTGTGTTTATTATGCTGTGTATGTAGTTCTGTTTTCTTTCTTAAAAACTTAACTTTCTATTATTGGCATTTCTCATGCCATTAAAAATCTTTGAAGGCACCCTTTTTAATGATTATGTCATTATTTATGTTTAATGAGAATGCATTTATTTTTACAGTAATTGTTGAACCCATTCCAGTTGGGCAAGCTGCGAAGGACTATTTAAATTTATATGTAACACCAACTCTACTTGAAGGACTCACAGAGCTTTGTAAGCAAAAACCAGCAGATCCTTTTGTAAGAAATCTTTTTATTTGTGTTCGCTATAGTTTTCATGTTTAAAGCATTGTATTCTCCAAAACAGAAAAAGTATTGAGGCCGTTTTAAAATGAGTTTTAAAAAACTATCTTATGTACATCTATATACTTTCTTATATATAGCTTCTTATTGCTTATTTTCTTGCTGTTTTAACTCTTAAAATAACATTGTTCCTAAATGCATTTTTTATTATTTTTTGTTGATATATATTATATATGCACATATGTGAATATATAATGTGATGATGGTTCACAGTATCATCATATAGCTAGCTGTGCATTTATCATCACAATCGACATTTTTTTCTTTATTATGAAAAATAACATATATACAAAAAAGCAATAAATTTCAAAGCACATCGCAACAATTAGTTGTAGAACAGATTTCAAAGTTTGGTATGGGTTACAGTTCTACAATTTTAGGTTTTTACTTCTAATTGCTCTAAGGTACCGGGGACTAAAAGAAATATCAATATAATGATTCAGCAATCATAGTCATTTATTATGCCCTACCTTCTCTGTGTAACTCTACCATCATGTTTGACCTTTCTTTGATCTTTCTCCCACTTTTTAGCAGTATTTGGGCTATGCCCATTCTAACTTTTTCATGTTGGAAGGGCCAGTTGATGATATGGGATAGGGGGACAGAACTTGCTGATGTTCTGGAAAGGCTGGCCCCTCTGCATTTCAGTATTTATCTGGTCCAGGGTCCCATGTAGAGGTTGTAGGTTTCTGGAAAGTTACCCTAGTGCATGGAACTTTTGTAGAATCTTAAATAATACCCTAGGTGTTCTTTAGGATTAGCAGGAATGGTTCTGATTGGGGGTTGGCAAGTTATGATAGGTAGCAATGCCCAACTAAAGCTTGCATAAGAGTGACCTCCAGAGTAGCCTCTCAACTCTATTTGAACTCTGTCAGCCACTGATACCTTATTTGTTATACTTCTTTTCCCCCTTTTTGTCAGGATAGCATTGTTAATCCCATAGTCCCAGGGCTAGGCTCATCCCTGGGAGTCATCTCCCATGCCACCAGGGAGACTTTCATCCCTGGGCATCATGTCCCACGTATGGGGGAAGACAATGATTTCACTTGTAGAATTGGACTTAGAGAGAGGCCATATCTGAGCAACAAAAGAGGTCCTCTGGAAATAGCTGTTAGGCATAGCTATAGGTAGGCTAAGCTTCTCCACTATATACATAAGCTTCACAAGAGCAGGCCTCAAGATCAAGGGGTTGGCCTATTGCTTTGGGTGTCCCTAATGTTTGACACAGTATCAGAGGTTTCCCCAGTGGTAAAGTTTAATAGTTTCATATTTTTTTCTCTCATCCCTCAAGGGACTTTGCCATTACTTTTTGACTATCTGCCTAATATACTCTGGGATATATCCAGATATTATATTAAGCTACAGAGGATTAAAGGCCCTCATTCTTACTCTGGCTCCCTGTGTTTGGATTCTTTAAATGATCTATCCAGACAAGTTGAGTTAGATTATGTGCCACAGAAAATTTAGTTTCTGGACAAAACAAAATACATTTTTAATAATCACATCTTTCAATTGCTGAGCATTAGTTTTTGTGTGTATATATGCTCATGCTCCTTTCATTTTATCTTTTAAGTGATAAAATAAGAGATATACTTGCATTCTGTTCAACATTTTTGTTTCTCATCAGATCTTATATATATATATATATATATGTTTTAATTCCCTAGACTATTATACCATCTTCTCTTTTTTTTCCCTACTTCCCAAACATTCCCTAGAATGAAGGGAAGAAAGGTATTCCTCTGGATGAGACTTAGAAGTAAGTAAGAAAGTAAGCCAGAAAGCAAAACTTTCTTAACACAATGGTAATAGTAGTGTCACAAATGCCAGTGAGCCTCAGACCACTGTCTGAGAATTACCACCAGGAGTCATTCAATGACTATTCAATGATTAGCAAATTATAAAGCAGTCCCTTCTCAAAAATATGGGTTTCAGATTATACAGGTAATGAGGACATGTACCATCAGATAGAGGGTTTGGGTTTTCCCACAGTATTTCCCAGATGCATTCTCACCACTTGTGGAAAATAAAACCTGATGTGCAGGAATTTGGGCATAGGCCAATCTTTTCTCTCCTTGGATCATCCAGATGATAATATCAGACATCCACATGTGTGGATGGAGAATAATGTGAAACTATGATTAGTCTGAACTCAGAGGGACTGGGGGCACTGCAGGTTGAACAGGCCTGCCCTAGGGCCCTCAAGGCTTAGAAAAAAAATGTCTTCAGGGCTCTGCCCCAAATTTCTGAGACTCACATCTTCTAGGACCACACAGGGAGACTGCTGGGCAGGGGGGTAGGCAGTGGTTGGCCATAGAGATAGGGAGAATTATATTTTTGATAGAACAACTTATTCACATCCTTAGATATTCAACATTATTCCATCAGATTGAAGAATGATTGGGCAGCAGGAATTTGGGCTGTTGTCCAGGACCAGATGTCATCCTGAGTCCTTGTTTGTAGATACCCCCAAATATTTGAAGGCTCTCAAAAATAAAAAGGGAAAGTTATTTCCATACAAGACTTTACTAAAATTGTGCCTATAACCTATGATACCATTCTCAAAGGGAATCCCCGTTAGAAGACAAAAGATTTAACCTTTCCTACTAACTTTTACCAAACAAGAAAAGGATAGACAGGTAATATTTTTTCTTTAATAGTGCTTTTCATTGTGACAGTAATAGATATTTACTTAATAAGAAACCTGCCACTACTGAAAAATGTGGAGAAGGAAAGAAAAAGGTATCCATGTGTATTAGTTTGCAAGCTGCTGGAATGTGATATACCAGAACTGGAATGGTTTTTGAAAAGGGAATTTAATAAGTTGCAAGTTCTAAGCCTATAAAAATGTCCAAACTAAGGCATCCAGGGAAAGATAGCGTAATTCAAGGAAGGCCAATGGGTCCGGAACAACTCTGTCAGCTGGGTAGTCTCATGGTTGGCATCAGCTGGTCCTTTGCTACTGGGCTCTGTTGTTTTCAGCCTTTGTTCCTGTGGGGGTTCCTCACTTTGTTTCTCCAGGGCTGGCTTTTGTGTCTTGTCTTCCCTTGGCTTTCCCCAGATTCTCACTTGCTTAACATCTCATGGCAACATCTGCCGGGCTCCAAGAATCTCCAAATATCTGTGTCTCTGTTCTCCAAGTGTCAGCATCTGTGTCAGCTCTGCTCTGAAGTTCTTGTTGGCTCTCTCTCTTTTGACTCTGAACTCTCTCCAAAGTATTTCCTTTTATAAAGACTCTAGAAAACTAATCAAGACCCACCTGGAATGGGTGGAGTCACATCTCCATCGCATCAGAAGTTCACACCCACAGATGGGTGTGTCACATCTCCATGGAGATAATTTAATCATATGTTTCCAACCTACAGGAGTAAAAGAAAGGACTGCCCCCACAAGATTGCATAAAGATTAAAACGTGGCTTTTCTGAGGTACATAATATTTTCTAGCCAGCACACCCTGGTTCCATTCTCTGATGTCATCTTGCCTGGGTTCTAGTCTAACTCCAGACACCTAATGTCTCTCTGAATCTCTCTATTCTCATCAGTAAAATGCAGGTAGAGAAGTACTTACCTACCTAGCAGGGCTATTGTTAGGATTAGATGTTTACATGCATGTACAGTTCTTAGTCGAAGTACCTGGTGCACAACAAGCACTCACATATTAGATGCTATTATTATTTTTTCCAACTCCTTTTATTTTTCTTTGCTCAGGTTTTAAATTTAAAAAATATATATATGATTATAAACAAACATATATTTAATATATATTGCTATATTTAAGTATATATTTTACAGAATTGTTTTAATAGTTACTTATTTGTTTTATTTCCTCTACCGTTGCTCTAGTTTGTCTTAAAGACATTTGCTTTTATAAATACTCTTTCTATGAACACCTTTGAGTGTAAGGCTTTTTGTGCATTTGAGATTATCTCCTTTGGAAAGAGACCCAGAAGTAGAATTATAATTCAAAGTATATGAAATAAAAAAAATTGTCCTTAAAGAACTGACTTCATTTTTTACTTAATCATTTTTGAATAAGTATATTTGAATATGGTATAAAATTTAAAAGCTATAAAA
The DNA here is from genome assembly GCA_004026745.1 of Myrmecophaga tridactyla. Classification (NCBI taxonomy): domain Eukaryota; kingdom Metazoa; phylum Chordata; class Mammalia; order Pilosa; family Myrmecophagidae; genus Myrmecophaga; species Myrmecophaga tridactyla. The sequence continues at coordinate 6,489 of PVIY010055569.1, read as the reverse complement.
GGACATATAGTGAAAAATAACTCTCTTTCCCATTCCTGTTCCTCAGCCATCCCGTTGTACTCCTTGGAGGCAGTAACTATTACTAGCCCTGGTACATCCTTTCAGGGAAAAATTTATGCATATATTAGCATATGTGTTTATATGTATTTACAATATACATACACATGTAGTAGCTCCTAAAACAGTTTGAGACTTTTTACTTTATTCATTTAATATATATTAGAAATTATTAAGTAATACCACAAGAAAATTGCCTCATTTTTTTAAAACAACAGTATTCTGTTGTATGGATGTTCTAAAATTTATTAATTAGTTGCATATATTTATTATTTGTAATATATATCCTAGTCTTTTGTTATTACAAACAGTGCTACAGTGAATATCCTCTTTCATATGTTAACATACCATATATTTGTAGGATAAATCCTAAAAATGGAAATGCTGAATCAGAAAGTGTATGCTTTTTAAAAATGTTTTTGATATGTACATTTTTAATTTGGATATTAAAATAACCACATTTTTGTAGTGGTTATTCCATTTTATTCTCTGATAAAAAAATGGATGAAAGTACCTGATATTTTCAAGCTTTATGCTTTTTGCCAGTCTGAGGGGTGAAAACTAGTATCTCTTAGTTTAAATTGTATTTCTTTCATTATGATAGTTTGAGCATCTTTCCAAATAAACTACTTAAGTCCATTTGTATTTTCTTTTCACTGAACTTCCTGTTCATGCCCTTTCCCATTTTTTTCTTTTTGGTTATAGATTTTGTCTTATTTTGTGGAAATTAATCCTTTTGGTATATATTCTTTCCAGTAGTTTTTCTCAGTTTATCACTTGTTTTATGAGCTATGTTTGTGATATATTTTGCCATGTAAAATTTTTATTTTTATTTTTTTTAATTTGCATATGGGCAGGAGGCACCAGGGATCGAACTCCAGACCTCCAGCACTGCAGGTCGGAGCTCTGCCTGCTGAGCCACGGCAGCCGTCCCATGTAAAATTTTTAATTTAATGTAGCTTTATTTATTGAGCCCTTCTGTGGCTTCTGGGTTTCTAGTCATAGTTTATGAAGGCTTTCTAGATTATAAAATACATTCTTGCGGGTTGCCTTCTACACTTTTATTGGTTTCATTTCTTTACATATATAACTTTGATCATCTGGAATTTATTTTGGTATAGGGAGTGAGGTAGAGAGCCATATTTTATTTTACTTTCCACTTGATTACCCAGTTGGCCAACATGTTTTATTCAACAATCCATATTTTCCTTACAGATTTCAGATTTTACTATTAACATACACTAAGTTCCTTCATGCATTTGGGCTTATTTATTTATTTTATTTTCTGTTTCATTTATCTATATGTCTGTTTATTTGCAGGTACCGCACTGCTTTAATTACTGTGGCTTTATGTTTTAAAATCAGGTAGTTCTAAACCTCTCAGTTTTTCCTGTTTTTCAGAATTTTCTTGATTTTTTCAGCATTATCATTTTTAATATGAATATTTTCAGGTCGCAATACATAATCTCACATTGCTTTCTTAAAGGTCTATGCCATTTAATCAATGTATGATAATTCTCATTTCACCCCATCCATATTAGGTGTAGGTTTAAAAAATGGTGGTGGAAAGTTGAGGGTTGGCTAATTTAATAATAGGCAAAAGAAGATGGTATTTGATTGTGTTAACATCCATGCATGTATTTTTACTGGTGAGGTTTAACGTTTTCCCTTATGTTTAGCTGTATTTCCTCCTTTTGTCCACTTATCTGCTGAGGTTTTATAAGAATTTCTTTATATATTTGGTTCATCAAACTTCGATAATATTGGTTGCAAAAATATTTTCCTTTTTGCTGTTAAACTTTCAATTTTGCCTTTTAAAAATATTCAATAAATCAAACCATGATTTATTTCCTTATTGTGACTTTTCCTTTCCCATTAGAGATTATAAAGTCCTATCCCATCCAAATTCTGCTGAATGTTCACTTCTGTTTTCCTCTAGATTTTTTTTTATATTTAATGTATCTATGCATCTGGAAATTATTTTTGTATATAACAAATCAGAGATCTAAATTGATTTTTTTCCTAACCAGTTGTCCCTTGTACGGTGATTTATGAAACCTCCCTTTATTAAATTTTTTAATTGGACATGTATTCTGGTACATGGATGTGTATGCTCTAACACCAGTTCCACAATGAATAGTTGAACTTCTATATATACTTGACAATCTTGCATAATATGAAACTTAGTGTTTCCCAACTATATGATGATATTATGAACCAGTGATTGTATACTTCGGATGGTTTCTATGCTGTGTGAATATATCTCAATAAAATTGCATTAAAAAAACTTAATGTTTCACTTTTTAATGGTTATTGTCTCATTATTTGTAAGTGATTTATTTCTTAAAAGTGATTTTGAAAACTGTATATGCTTTAAATTGATATAATATATATTGAAAGGAATTACTTAATTGTTTATTAACTCAAGATTTTTTTCTTTTTTCCATAGATTTGGCTAGCTGATTGGTTACTAAAAAATAATCCCAACAAACCTAAACTTTGTCACCATACAATTGTAGAAGAACCTGAAAATAAAGTCCTCTGAAGAACAAATACAAACTATCTTACTGTAAAAAAGCTGTGCCTCTGCTTTAAAAATAAAAAACAAACTTAATTCTTAAGGGTTTATGTAACTACATATGAAATATATTTCTAAAAAATAAAGTTTTAAAATAATAACTATATCCTAAGCAGCGGATAACATTATCTAAAGTAAAATATAAGTTTAGGATATGATTTTAGCAATGGTGTAAAATTAAGCAATAGAAGGCTGATGTAAACTGCTGTTAGATTATTTTTTAAAGTTTAATAGGTAAGATATGGAATTTTAGTGATGATATTTTCCCATATTTTCTCTATATGTAGAGGGTAATTAATGCATAATACAGACAATCTAGTTATAAAGGTGCAAGTATACAAATAGTTGTTTGAAACAATGAAAATAGCCAGAAGCCCAGGGTGTTTTAGTTTCCCAAGTGCTAAAACAAATATTGTACTATAGGTTGGTTTAAGTACAGAAATATATTGGCTCATGGTTTCAGAGTCTTAGAAGGCTTACTTCCTGCTGGGGTTCCAGGAGGAACTGGCTGGCAGTCTTTGGGATTCCTTGGCTTTTGTGTCACATGTCATTGCACATGGTGATGCCTTCTCTTTTCTATTCTGTATTCTGTTGACTTCCATCTTCTGGTTGTTCCCTGTGGTTGCTTCTTCTGTGTCCAATTTCCTTTGCTTGTAGGACTTAAGCCATATAGGATTAAAGTCCACCCTCATTCAGTTTGGGCCTACCTTAACTAATAATATCTTCAAAGTTCCTATTTACAAATGTTTTCCACCCACAGGGCCAGGGGTTGGGACCTCAACGTGCATTTTGTATGGAGGACATGATTCAGTCTCGAACATAGGGAATTATTTTAACCAAACACATCACTATTTCCTAAACATTATTAAGTACGCTCCAATGGTAACCAAACAATAGGGTGAAAGCTCATCCTGGTTTGCTAGGGCTTTCAGGTTACATCACTGAAAGCTCTACAACTTGGGAATCCCCTCAGTCCTAGGCAAACCAGAATTACTGGTCACCCTACCAAATAGTCCAGTGTTTTACCAATTACCCTTTTGTGTTGAGATACTAATTATTTTTAAATGTTGTAAAATTCTGAAAGAAATTTCTATTTATTTAAGAAATCTAGGTTGTAAAGCACTTTTATTAAGAGTAAATATTTCAACTAGTGTCTTCTCTTCAAAAAGTTAATGTCATTTAAAAAAAGTAGAGGTATGGAGAAACTATTCTAAATGTAGAGGGAATAAAGAGACATCTTAACCAAATGCAATGAATGAATCTTGATTGGATCCTGGTTACAAAAAAAGAAAATCTATAAACGACCTTGAGGGGACAATTCAGGAAATTTAGATATGGACTAAATATTAGATGATATTAGGGAGTATCTCCTGGTTTGAAACAGAATGAAATATACTATTCATCTATAATGTGTTTTAACCAAAAATGTGTACCTCAAAATTATCAAGACTAGGTCAAACTCCCAGCTTTCAGTATTACAGGAGAAATATTGACCTTCTAAAAGATACTGTAAAGAAGCAACTGGAAAAATCCAGAAAATAGGCAATCTCTGCTTTAGATTAAAAGAGACTTAAGTTATAAAATCAGAATCAATACCTGTTCCTAGATTGGCCTGATTTAGGCAAACAAACTGTTCATATTACTGCTTTTGTAATTTTTTTAAAAAGAATAAAAAATAGAAATGCCTTAATGGGTGTCAACTTTAAGATGGTTGGCAACACTGCCTTTTATAATAAACTTTTTAAAATTGTGAAATATAACATATATACAAAAACGTGATAGATTTCTAAGCACATTCTAACAAGGGGTTTTAGAACAAATTTCAAAGTATGGTATGGGTTACAGTTCCACAGTTTCAGTTATTTCCTTCTAGCTGCTCTACGACACTGGAGATTAAAAAGAAATATCAATATAATGATTCAGTAGTCATACTCATTTGTTAAATCCTGTCTTCTCTGTTGCAACTCCTCCTTCTTCTTTGGTCCTTCTCCCAATCTTTAGGGATATTTGGGCAATGACCATTCCAACTTCTTCATGTTGAACAGGGATGTTGACGTTATGGGATAAGGGATGACTGGTAACTCTGGGTTGCAGGAATTATCTGGAGGTTTTAGGTTTCTGAAAAGTAATCTTAGTGAGAGCCCTGGGTATTCTTTAGGATTTACAGGAATACTGTTGGTTGGGGCTTGGCATACCATGGCAATTAGCAATATCTAGCTGAAGCTTGCTTAAGAGTAACCTCCAGAATAGCCTCTTGACTCTATTTGAACTCTCTTAACCACTGATACCTTATTTTATTACATTTATTTTCCCCCTTTTGGACAGGTAGGCATTGTCAATCCTACAGTGAGGCCAGGCTCATCCCTGGAAGTCATGCCCCACGTTGCCAGGAAGACGTACACCCCTGGACGTCATGTCCCATGTAGTGAGGAGAGTAATGATTATGCTTGTAGAATTGAATTTAGAGAGAGAGAGGCCATATCTGGGCAACAAAAGAGGTTCTCTGGAAGTAACTCTTAGGCATAATTATAGGTAGGCTTAGTTTTTTCAGTTTCAGAAATAAGTTTCATAAGAGCAAGCCTCAAGGTCAAAGGTTTGGCCTATTAATTTGGGAATCCCTAATGTTTAAGAAAGTATCAGGAATTTCCCAGGTAGGAAAGTTTAATACTTCCCTATTTTTTCTCCAGTCCCCCAATGGACTTTGCCAATACTTTTTAATTATCTGTCCAGCATATTCTAGAATATAGCTAGGTATTACATTAAGTTACACAGAATTGCAAGACCTCATTCCCAATTCTAGGTTCCATTTGTTTAGGTTGTTTAACTGAACTGGACAGTTAGATTAAATTAGATTGTGTGCTACAGAAAATTTAGGTTTTAGACAATATAAATCTCTCCTTCTTTGGTCTCATGACGTCTCATATACCTCATTTGTGAGGTTCTGAAATACAGACAATATCATCCTTTACCCTGTGTTCTATTTTACCTTAGTTCCAACGAGATTGACTTTGTTCTTATCTCTAATTGAAGGCTGATCTCTTTTTCGACTTCTTTTACAGTTACTTTATGTAGGAATACTGACTCAAAGCTGGAAAACTCGTACTCTGAGTCTTAGGTGGCATACAGGTACCCAAAGTTCCAGGAAAATACTAGGTTATATACATATAGCACAGCATCTCAGAATTTAGAAGTAATACTTAGAGCTCATGAATAAATGTGACTGCTGTAAGAGCTTACAACTAGGCCTCAATTTCTTATAATCATTTTTTAAAAGAGACATTGCAATACTTGTCCTTTTGTTTCTGGCTTATTTTGCTCAACGTAGTGTCCTCAAAGTTCATTCATGACTTCATTCCTTTCTGTAGCTGCACAATATTCCATCATACTTTTAACCCACAGTTCGCCCTTCTGCTTCTCAGATAGTGTACCCTTTGGCCACCTCTATCCATTGGGCATCATGGATGATGTCCAAAATAAACAATCCATGTCTCACAATATCCTCACTTAGTTGTACAATCATCATCACTCAATTGTAGACACTTTTCATTGCTCAAAAAGAGAAATAACAGATAAACACACCCTTATCAAAGAGAAAATCCAAAACTCCCCTTAACTCTTGTCCCTCCCTCCCCATTATTTACTCTTAGTATTGCTGTGGTACTGGTGATGTCTTCCTGTTAAATATAGGCCATATTATGCCATAGTAGTTGTATTAGTTAGGGTTCTCTAGAGAAACAGAATCAACAGGGAACACTTGCAAATATAAAATTTATAAAAGTATCTCACGTGACCGCAAGAACGCAGAGTCCAAAATCCACAGGGCAGGCTGCGAAGCCGACGACTCCGATGGACGG